>VMBQ01000243.1:86446-125330 GCA_007657795.1 Dreissena rostriformis | reverse complement strand
ATTATATTTTACATGATATTTTTACAAAAAATGATACACAACAAAACTCACTCAATTATCATATATATATATATATATATATATATATATAAAACATTTGAACCAGCAGATCTGAAACTTGATAGTGACACATTGTCGTAGAATGGTAAACATTTTTGCCAAATTAAACTTAATTCTCTTTATGCATAAAAGTTATATTCTTAACATGATTTGACCTAAACCCCCGAGTGTAACCTTGACTATCAACAAACAGGACCTCATAAATGAGTCTCCCCACAACTATGTGCGCAAGAGATAATCATGGCAGTATACCGGGTATATACTTGAAAAGGAGATTAAACTAAAAAATGAGAACTTCTAGAATTCACTAACACTGATGGACCAGTACAACAAGACAAGATGCCTTTGCAGTCTCTCATCTTTTTTGTTTACATTTTCTATATGAATATGACAATAAATCTTGTCATGAATGACACTTTTGAGAACAGAACCAACAATGTATGAAAATTAAGAAAGCCAAATAAGGTCAATGTTTAATATTAATCTATGAATATTTATCAATTACAGAAGACAATACAGCATTTAAACTCATAGCTCACACTGAAGTTGGTGGTATGTTCATCAAAGATGTACAATATAACTATTTCAACACATTAGTTCAATGAACGTTCATATATCCCGACCCAATGAAATTTATCGTTTTTATGCAGGACATCATGATATCAGAATGTATTCACAGTTTATATTTAAACATGATCAAAAGTTTTCACAGACAGAGCATCACTTGGGCAACATGGATACTGTAATGATATCAATGGCATCATTAATCAGACTAAATTGATTGCAATGCAAACTTTTAGCATTTTGCTTAAACAAACTCATTTTATGTTTCAATTCAGTCAATCAAGTGCAAAACTTGACACGTTATCTCCACATAAGATTTCATACACAAGACACCATGTTATTTTTTTCCGTTCAATGTGAACTGGTTTCCTGCTGACTTCCCACTGGAGGTCTATATGAGTTCTACTCGCCCCACCCCTTGCCTGGCCTGCCCATACCACCACGCCCACTACTCGCCCCGCCCCTTGCCTGGCCTGCCCCCACCACCACGCCCACCTCCGCCCCGCCCACCTCCACGACCAAACGCACCTGCAAGCAAAAGAAGTGCAGTACAATTCACTATGTAGACTCTCATACGAAGACAAAGTAATGGTGAAGATTCAATTTTGAGTAACAGCACAATTGATACCCAACATATTACTTTTACACAGACATAGAGCCTTGACAATCAATAGTGTATTTTGACTTTTGATCTCCTAGTTTGACCTTGAAGACAGCGATGTGGTTCTCGCGTTTGAAGAACCGCTGGGGCGTGGTCAGTTTTGACCTTAGGAACATGATTTGAACAATAGACAATGTGAAACTTCAAATACTAAAACCTGACTCTTGCGGTATCAGATATTTTTTTAAGTTATTTACTATAGAAGTCTTTATAAATCAGGTGGCCCCTGGGGGTGTGACCCATTTAGACAACAAAGAATTGATTTGACCAAAATTAGTAGAGAACCCCTGTATGATGTTACCCACCAAATATTAAACATGTGACACTAGTGGTTTCAGAAGAACTATTTTTAAGTTTTATGTTTTAAATCTTCTTTTAGCTGCATGTTTAGAGGACCAAAACTATTCGAACAACGTTAAAACAAAGGATCATTTCAGTAGTTTCCTTAAAATCTGCCTATAGGTTGATGAGATATTTGAATGAAAGAATAACACATGACTGCAGTGTGTTTTTGCAGTGTGACTGCAATAGAAATGTGTGTGTACCTCTGGCTCCACGCCCCCTTTGGCCGCCACCTCGGCCCTTCATCTCCCCGCGACCCTTGGACTTCTGTATGACCTCCTCCTTTACCATGTCTATCACTTCGTCTGGGATACGCAGGTACTTGATTGTGCTGCCACGGATATAGCACTCTGGCATCCTCCAAAACCTGTCTCCATCCTGTAGACAGGACACAAAAAAAACTCATTAATCAAAAGTTCAAAAGTATGTATAACATAAATAACATAGGATGCTGATGTTCTCTGTACATTTGTTTCATTTGTTTAATAAATATTTTGAAAGACCTTTTAATCCATACAAACAGAACTTCATCACCTTTACACGACTTTCATAAATTCTTTCATTTGTTTTTCAATAACATTTTTTTATTTTCAAACATATTATCATGGATAATTAGCAATATGCACGGCCAGAAACTTAATTTTTGAAAGACTTGTTTTCAATGTAGCAGAATAAGGCCACTCTTGATCTAGATTCCATGCAGTTATTTTTAAGTGGAAACTAATTTCTGCCCATAAGATTCTGCACATTTCTATTTTATTTTAGGGAATGCAATTTTAATGAACACATCATCAACACAAACTCTGGAATTCTTCATGGGCAATATCTTCACAGATCAAGACAAAAAAAAATTAATGGTAAATTTCCAATAGAAATGCTGAGCTATTTCACCGTAGTCCACTGTAAAAATAATAGCCAGCCAGAGAAAATTAGTTACACATCATTGATTAAGCATTGTGTTAACCAACTGGGTGAGGTTATTTTTAATACGCAGCAATGGTACAACAAACTAAAAAAACATTGAATATTACCGGTATTATAATTTGTATTGAATTAAGTAGTGAATTTGTTGAATCTTGTTTGTTTTAATATTCCTTTATCAGATAAGTTTCCTTTGCATGATGACACCAATGATTTTGTGCGTACATACAAACTAAATGGCCATAATTTCCCTTAAACGCTCACCTGAATTCACAGACGTCAGTTGTTTAAAACTTGACATGTACCTATTTTTTGACCCAACTTAACCAAGATTCAACTAGAAATGGCGCAGCAGAGGCCAACGCGTATCCCCAAGTCGAATGTTTGACGTAGGTGTGCCCCAGGGTTGGTAATGGGGCCATGCATAGTTGAGATTGACCGTATTGTCATAAGAGAAGTTCAGTATCAATTAGAAGTGAATTGGTGTAGAAATGAAGAAGTTATAGTAAAAGGCAATTTTGGGTGGGTGTGACCTATGTATGCAGGGCGCCCCGGGGTTGGTAATGGGGCAATGCATAGTTGAGATTGACCGTATTGTCATAAGAGAAGTTCAGTATCAATTTGAAGTGAATCCGTGTAGAAATGAAGAAATTATAGTAAAAGGCAATTTTGGGTGGGTGTGGTCTATGTGGGCGGGCGCCCCAGGGTTGGGAATGGGGCCATGCTTGGTTGAGATTGAACGTATTGTCATAAGAGAAGTTCAGTATCAATTTGAAGTAAATCGGTGTAGAAATGAAGAAGTTTATGTAAAATAACATTTAAAAATGAGTGAAAATCTCTGACACGGCCCCACCCCAACCCCCATAACTTTTGACCCAGGGGTCAGATCAAAATTCCAAATAGTGCAGGGTCGCACATATGCTCATAGCTACCATGTGTGTAAGATTCAAGGTTCTAGTGCTTATAGTGTAGGTGGAGATAGTGGCCAGGACGGACAGACAGACGGACGGACGGCGGAGATAACCACAATATCCCCACGCTTTTCAAAAAGCGTAGGGATAACTATTGCCTTCATATTGTCAAGATAAACATTGTGACCAAATTTCAGCAAGACTGTGTCATACATATGGCCTCTAGATTGCTAACAAGATTTTTTTTAAGTTTTGACCTGGTGACCTAGGTTTTGAACACACCTGACCCACATTAAAAGTTTCATCAAGCTTGAGTCATAAATGTTGCCCCTAGAGTGGCAAGATTCTTTTTTTTTTAAGACTTGACCTTGTGACTTAGTTTCTAGACAAACATGGCCAAGATTCAAACTTGGTTTAGACATTGTAAAGATTAGATGTGGCCTCTAGAGTGGTGACGAGGTTTTTAGTGTCAAGATAAAACATACTGACCAAGTTTCATCAAGATTGACTCCTAACTGTGCTGTCTAGAGTGGTAACACAGTTTTTCTAAGATTTGACTTGGTCAACTTGCTTATTTTGTGAGATAAACATTCTGACAAAATTTCTTCAAGATTGGATGAACAAGGTTGAAACCCTAGGTTTCTAACCTGAGGTCCGAAGGAAATAAACAGTTTTGAGAAGCTTTTGTGATGTTTGTATAATAAATGTTGCTTTTTACCAAGAAGCATTATTGAACTTGGTCGAGATGTCATTAGAACATATCAAGGGGTGAAAGCAAAACAGCTCTAAGTGCATTTAAAAAAAATAAATCAGGAGAAGGTAAAAACTGTATCAGAGGAACAATTAAAACAATGAATGATTTATAATTTCAAGTTTTATTGATAATAGTCTGCTCTGATCACTTTTTAAAACATGTTTTTATTTTCACAAACATAGAAGTTATTTGAAAAAATGTCACTTAGAAGAACCTTTTCGCACTGAAATGTCATATTTTGTTGTACTCTGCGTTTAGAGCGAAAAACTTCTAAGTGAATTTACACAAAAAATTAAGGATCAATTTACAGTATTTATTTGATATTTAAAACTTTTCAGATTTTAAAAATTAGAATATTATAAATATTGCAAAAAACGACACTTTAAACCTTTTCCCACTGAAGCATTACTTTTTTCAACTTACTGTTAAGAGCAAAAAAGTTCTAAAGGACTTAGTGACTTTAAAAACTATTGATAATTTTCACTTTATAGCATATATTTGGAATTGAATACAATTAACATTTACAATTTTGTTAAGTATTTTGAAATATATTCGGAAAAAATGTTACTTAGAACTTTTTCGATCTGAACAGGACATATATATTGTTTTAATATCATTTTATTATGTTCTGATCAAGTTTAATGCTGATTGGGCAAAATTATAAGGAAAACTTCCCCACCCCCATGTGTTTCAATGGACCAAAGCCATTGTTGAACTCAGCCAAGATACAATTTGAACAAATATTATGAGCAAGTTTCATAAAGATTTGAGATTATACCTGGTGACCTAGGATTTGGACTCGCGTGAATCAGATTCAAACTCAGCCTAGATATTGTCTACATAAACATTCTGACCATCTATCATCAAGATTGGATGGAAACCTATGCTTCTAAACAAAATCATGGTAAAATCAACCATACACATTGAGAGCTATTACATAGGAGTACCACCTTAACCTCAATTAAATGTTGATGTTCTTCATTGTTTTGTCTATGACATTCATATTGTTGAAAAAATCTATAAAATCTGTTGAAAACACAGTCAACAAGCAAATTTGTTATCCCCCGCCAAACTAGAGCTTTGTCACAGACGTGGCGTATACCCCCACATGCTGCATTGACACAGAATATACACAAAGGGCCATAACTCTGTTATTAAGAAATGGTGTACGATGCCATTTGGCGTGCATCATTCTCTTATCCATATATATATATACTCATACCAAGTTTCAATGAAATCTGCCAAAGCACTTTCAAGATATGGCTCCGGACACAAAAGTACCCGACGGACAGNCCCCCCCCCCCCCCTTCTGAGGAAGTTTCATTTAGATTTCACTAAAAATGTGTCTTCTAGAGTGCTTACAACGTTTTCCTATAGCCATATAAGGAAAAATGCCCCGCCTCCCTGGGGGCCATGTTTTTCGACGAACCATAACCATTTTCAAACTCAGCCAAGCTTCATAAAAACAAATGTTCTTACCAAGTTTCATAAAGATGGGACCATAAATGTGACTTCTTTAGTGTTTACAAGGTTTTACTAAAGCCATATAAGGAAAAATGCCCTGCCCCCTGGCGGCCATCTTTTTCAACGGACAAGAACCATTTTGGAACTCAGCCCAAAATATTATAAGAACAAATGTTCTGACCAAGTTTCATGAAGTTTGGACTAAAAATGTGACTTCTAGTGTTAAAAAGGTTTTACCATAGCCATATAAGTAAAACTGCCCCCACCCCCTGGTGGCCATGTTTTTCAACCAACCGGAACCATTTTCGAACTCGTCTAAGATATCATTGGGACACATGTTCTGACTCAGTTTCATGAACATTGGACAATTAATGAGACTTCTAGAGTGTTAACAAGGTTTTACAATAGCCCTATAAGGAAAATTGCCCCTCCCCCTGGCAGCCATGTTTTTCAAACAACCAGGACCATTTTTGAACTCGTCCAAGATATTATTAGGACACATGTTCTGACCTGGTTTCATGAAGATTGGACAATAAATGTGGCCTCTAGAGTGTCAACAAGGTTAATGTTGACGACGGACGACGCATGACATACAAAAGGTGCTCACACAAGCTCACTATGAGCACAACATAGGTGAGCTAAAAATGAAAGAGTGACTTTATCAATCAAGCTTTGTATTTTCATGATGGCTGTACATACTGGAGGGTTAAAGCAGGGTTGGGGAGAGGTGAACTCCGTACTTACCCTTGACGTGCAGATCACTTCTCTCAGATTGATGTTCATCCAGTTGTCGCAGCTCACTAGATGTCCGTTGTAAGTTTCTCCATTTTTTAACTCTACCAACTGTAAATAAAATAGTAAGCCCTGATAGTAGATAAATTTACACACAAATATTTTAACATTATTCTGAGGGAAAACATTGCAATTTGAAAACAATATGGAAGCCCCCAAATTAAATTTGGATATCAGGGGGGAAAAATCTTATGTTACAACATGTATTTTCTGACCAGTAAGACTCTTTCATTGATTTAAATACCTTTTTAAAAAGCATATCTATTCCAAAAGAACTCAAATGAACCGGTAGTTGTCATTGTAAATTTCATACAGCATGTGCGCGTTGTTATGCGAGACTTTGTCCAGAGTAATTGTTTTTTCCTTCTGTGTAAACGTTGCTTGTGGAATATGACAGTGTAAATTTTAAGTCATGTTCCTGTTACATGTTAAGACATTTGAAAAGTACACAACATGCAGTTAGCAAAATATTTGTCTACATTTATTATTTTGTTTCTTATAAAGTAACTTATTTCACTGCTTCTTATGGAGATACTAAGGCATTAACCAACAACTTCATCAACAGGGTTTTTTCCCCATCAGATGAATATAACATACATGTATTTGTGATCAGCTGGCATGAATAATCTGAGTAAACAGCATTTTAGCAGTGATATAGGAAACTTTATAAGTCATATCAGCCCCTTGCAATCTTTATTTCACACGCATTTGAAGGACGAACGCATGTGTTAGCAGGACCAGTAAACATTTTAAGGCACTTGACCTGTAGGACGAGTGCAGTCTTGAAATACTTTTGTCCCCTGGATATTATTGTATTTTCTACTTTGAGATTTGATGGAATTAATGTCTAATCGGGACATGGGTATTCCTTACTAAAAATACTACTCGTTACAAAAGGACATTGATTCCAAAAGCAGTACTGTCCAATTGAAATCAGGACGTATGGCATTTGTTTTCTTATAGTCCAAATTTTACTATTATGGGATATTGTATCATACAACAATGCTCAAGTCAAATAGGAAGGGAAGGGCTGAGCAGTTTAAAACAAAGAAAGCCAACATTACTCAAGTCTGCACGAATGAAATGCTTAAAATGAAAGGTTCCCCAAAACATATTCATATTTTACCATCGGATGGTTGACAGCAGTGCGCAGGAGTGACAATGGCAACTGAAAGAACAAACACAGATTTACTGCATATTACTATAGAATGGCTTAATACAGTTTAACTTACAGCTATTAATGAGTAGCAAACTCGTCTTTTAAATAATCAGAGGGGAAACAAACTTTCAACTTCCCTGCTCCTGTTTGCTCTCCCTAAATAATAATAATAAAGTTGTCACCACTAAATTTCGTTGCATGGAATTAGTTGGGCCAATGTTTGCCCATTATAATAAGATTAACAATAATGGAAACATTTCAAGAGTCTTAATAAACACCATTATCACCATGAAGTGGCATAAACTCCATCTCATGATTAGAATGTAACAGAATAAATATTAATAATAGGAGATATTTTTTTTTACAACACTTTATTTCAACTCATTTACTAATATGAAAATTGTTGACAGTTTCATTCCTCGAGAAAATACAGTCCAACCGGTGATATATTTACAATTTTTTTTATCTGAGTCCTGCGACGCGTGTTCAGTGTGAATACCTGCGTTCTGATTGGACGTTTATTATATTAATTCTTCTAATAGTTCAGTAAATCATATTCGTAAGTTAAGTTGGCAGTGTTGTGCAGGTGCCCAGCCCGTAAAACACGCACTTGTCGTGTGATAGGGAACCAGCGTGTAGCTGGATTGGAACGCGCGTTATGACGATCTCTCTTGCACTGGATGCGAACGTGAGTGCATGTGTTTACCCTGAGGTAAGTATTCCCAGGAGGATAAGTGTTAACGTTGCCCTGAGGTGAGTATTTCCAGGAGGATTGGCCTGTGACTGTGAGCCAGTGCGTGTTGCCCTGAGGTGAGTATTTCCAGGAGGATAATCCTGTGACTTTGAACCTGTGATTGTGAGCCTGTGACAGTAAGTATAAGCCTGTGACTGTGTGCGTTTCCCTGGAGGATTAGTGGCGTGTAGCTGACGATAGAAGATGAGTGTTTCCCTCGCAGTGTGTACTGCCGAGGACGACTTGTGCCATTCGGATGAGTTTCCGGTCGATGACCTGGTGAGTGCATTAGTAAGTGTCATTACTAGTAGTTGCTGTTGTTGTAGACGAAACCCACGAATAGCTAATCAGCGTAAACACTACAATGGTGTCAGTCGTGGCGATTAGTGAAAATTGTGTTTAACGGTTAGGCTAGTTCTGTAATTTCTAATTTATATTTCTATAATCGGCATCGTGGTATTTTATTTGGACCGTCGCATCGTATTTAATTTGCAGTTTTATGCTAGGAATATTCCAGACTTTCCATTGTCTGCATTCCAATGTCGCGCGATATTTGGCGCGAATTGAGTGCATCGCAGTTCAAGCACTAGAGTGGTGGAATGCTACATATTGCAAACCTGCGACATCACTAATGTAAACTGGGTTCCAGGAAATTGGTGTTTAACGTCAAGTTAAAGCGGCTTGTTTGTTTATTGCAGTTTTTTATTGATTATTTATAGGAACCACAGCGATAGCGATTTTATAAATTGGTTATTATTGGGCGATTTTATTTTAATTGTTTCAAAGTAGTAGGCTGATTGCCATTTTTATTTTTGTGTAGTATTTAATTAGTTAATAGTAATTAAAATGAGTAGCGTAGTAAGTAGAAATCGCTCACCGGGTCCGCAAATGATTCGGGTGAATTTTGACCCTCCCCAAGTATTAAAGGCCATTTCCGGCGTGGGACCCAAATTAGCGCTTGCCATTTTCCAGGTTAGGGAGAGCGTGGGTAATCTGGACCCCGAAACCCTGGAAATTTTGATAAGGCGGCCCTTAAGTGACAGCAAAATGGACTTTCTGGATTTTTCTCACAATCCTAGGCTAGTTGATGAGGCCCTAGCCAGTGACAGTGAGGGCGAGTATGTTGAGTGGAAGCCTCCGGGTTGGTCCTGCTCCCCGAACTTGATGTTGGTAAGTACTCCTAACCTAAAGGGAGACGATGGCGCTCAAGACGGGTTAAAGGCCGAGCTAGTGACGGAGATTTCGAAGCTAGAGGCAGACATTACTCAATGGGAGGAGCTCCATGGGAGATGGAGCGATTTCTCGCCCCCGTTTACAACGCCTTTGACCCCCAAGAGTATGTGGGCATAGCTGGACCCTGTGGTTGTGACAGACTTGTCCAAACCATTTGATGTCGCATCAAGCCTCCAAGCCCTGCCCAAGTCTTTAGGTTTTCCCCAGGGAAGGTCAGATAAGGAGCTTCTATCTAGGCCATGTAGTCCTGTTTCTGTTGCCTCTGAGGCCCCTTCCATGGTCCTTTTGTCAAGTATGCACCAGAGCGCGGTTGTTGGTCAGGAAGTGCAGACGATATCCAGTAAAACCCCCATGGAAGCGACACAACCCTATCATGTCCCTAGCAGTCTTCCTGTTCTAAGTTACCATCCTGCCCCGAGTAACCCCCCGACCTGGGATGTTTTGACCAAGCTGCCAAAGAGCCTGCTACATGATGGGTTGAGCAATTGGTTGTTGTTTAAGAGGAAGTTTGAGCATTACACCAGGATGCAAGATTGGTCAAACGAAGAATGCGGTGATTGTCTGGGCTGGTGTTGAACAGGTAAGGCGGTGGACTTTTATGCGTTACTGACCGAAGGGAGGGAGACGTTACCTTACGCGGAGCTTATGCAGCGGCTTCAGGAGCGCTATGGTGCCAGGGAGCTCCCCGCAACCGCACAGGGCCATTTCCAGGATGCCCAACACGAAGTGAACGAGTCCCTAGACGATTGGTCCGATCGGGTGCTGACGCTGGCAACAACGGCATTTCGTGATCTGCCCTATGCGTATTTCACTGAGCAGGCAGTGATGCGTTTGACAAAATAAAACTGTTCAACAATGTTCAGTCGGTTTTCGCCGCGGCTCCGAAGTATAGCCAAGAGGGTGAGCAAGAAGAATCCAGGTGTGTTCACGAGGTGAAAAGAGAACCTTCTTCAGATGCGGTAAGTGGGTTGGCAGTCGACAAATTGACCCAGGTGGTCAATCAACTACTAGGTGTTGTGGAGCAATTGTCAAACTCTTGTGGGAACCAGGACGCTGATTCCTGCGTCAGACAACCGGTTAAGACGTTCCGTTCCGATGGAGACGAGGGATTCTATGGCGAGTATGCGGCCGAAGGTTCCAATGAAGAAGGCACCCAGAACCGGGGGTACAATGGCCAACGCCAGGTTAGGTATCCCGAGGGTGCGGGTGGCGGCAGACTACGTGGGCAGCGGAACCAACATGCCTACGAAAGGGGATCCGGCCCAAATACTTACGATGGGAGCGCCGGGAACAGGCGAACTAATGGATACCAACGTTCGAGTTTCCACCCCGAGGGATCGAAGCGAGGCAGATATGAGTCCAATTGGGGCGATTATCCTAAAGTATCGAGGTGGGACACATCTTGCTTAAATAGTGGTGGTTTGGGACATTTCTGGCGGGTTTGTCTTGAAAACACAAAGTCTGTAGACAACAATGAGTCGATGCCGCGGTCAGTGACCGATGCGGCTGATCAGGCAGTTAGCGACATGGCCAGACCGACCGCCGGACATGTGATCGGAATAGTGCCGTCGGTTGTGTTGTCACCGCGGCAGACCGCCGGAACAGTGCAACCGTTTATGGTGTCACCGCGGCAGACCACTGGAACAGTGCTTCCAGTTGTGGTGTCACTGCGGCAGACCGTCGGAACAGTGCGTCCAGTTGTGGTGTCACCGCGGCAGACCGTCGGAACAGGGCGTCCGATAATGGCGTCAACTTGGAAGACCGCCGGTACAGTGTGTGCGGTTACCGAGTCTCCACTGGAAGCAGCCGGAAGAGTGCGTCCGGTAACGAAGACACAGTGAGTGGCCGCCTGGTGAGCGCTGCATCCTGATATGGAGTTACCCCAGGTGACAACTGGGCGAGTGGACCTCGAAGACCTTTCAGACGTGGTTCTGAAGGGTGGCGACCCTCTAGTTCTCGCCGTTGGGAGCGGTCCCAGCAGTGGAAATTAGGGACATATCTCAGGGATAACGGTAAGAGCACGAGTGATGTGCTGGAGGCCAGAGTGGATGACCTTGACCATTCACCACTCAAAATGTGCAGCTCCATGACATACACATGCATGCCAAATATCAAGTTGCTATGATCAATATTGCAAAAGTTATGATAAAGTTTTAAGACAGACACACACAATGACGGACAGAGCGTAGGCCTTCTCATGTGGGCTGCGAAGCAGGTGCGTGTCAGTAGTTTATTGTGTGGACAAGCAAGGGGCAAGAGTTACCAGACCTTGTTTTTTAGAATTTTGAGAATCATAATTTTTGATGCATGATAAGGCACCTGAATTGAGAAGCATATTTATACACTCGAGTTAAGAGGCATATCAATATACTTCAGTTTAACTTTAGAGGCATATTGAGACACATGAGTTGATGTTGCATTATTTTTGTTTGTACGTGCTGTTGTGTTGGGAATAGACGTCCGTTTATATACAGAAAAGGTGGTCGCAAGGTGACATGTTGCTGGATATTAAACATCTATTCTTGTGTATTGCTTTAATCATTTTTATTTGTGAGCTAACGCTCACAAATAATGTAGAGGCAATTTTGCAAATCACTATGGCTTAACTACGCTAGGAACCCTAACCCGTGACTGCCTGTGTGGATAACTGCAGTAAAATTATGCAGACGACGAATGCTTAAAGCGTCTGCTCTAACCACCGCATGTGCCTGTTTATAGTTCCCACTGTACACTACATAGTGTGTATGTATTCAAAAGTATTTAACAGCTTGTAAGACAACGTTGGCCAGTCTAGTGTTTATCATTGAAATCTGTACATATTGGCTGCTTTCATGGAAAACTGGGCTTAATGCATGTCAAATAAGATTAGCCTGTGCAAACTGATAAGCTGCATCAATGATTTGAAAAAAAGAACACATCGCGACCTGTGCTTTAAGACACACTCTTTATAAATTTGAATGGGTTGTGGTCATTTCAAACTTGCGATATAAAAAGCTATAACATTTTTTTGAAAACTGAGTTGCGTCTAAGATTATACAACAGCGAACAAATTCAGTGCCTTCAGCGCTTTAATATTACAGGCCAAGGGGATCACTGACATTTCATGGAGAGGAATTAACTTAAGTTGTGGTGGGCAAGCCGATTTATATTTTAGGCTTACGCAAGGGGCACTGGTCAATGTACGTCTGCGATGGCACGACTCCCTCCAAGTGGGGCGTGATCCCAAAAGGAGAAAAGTGGAGGGAGTGTTGTGCCGGTGCCCAGCCCATAAAAACACGCACTTGTCGTGTGATAGGGAACCAGCGTGTAGCTGGATTGGAACAGGCGTTATGCCGACCTCTCTTGCACTGGATGCGAACGCGAGTGCATGTGTTTACCCTCAGGTAAGTATTCCCAGGAGGATAAGTGTTAACGTTGCCCTGAGGTGAGTATTTCCAGGAGGATTGGCCTGTGACTGTGAGCCTGTGCGTGTTGCCCTGAGGTGAGTATTTCCAGGAGGATAAGCCTGTGACTTTGAACCTGTGTATGTGAGCCTGTGACGGTAAGTATAAGCCTATGACTGTGTGCGTTTTCCTGGAGGATTAGTGGCGTGTAGCCGACGATAGAAGACGAGTGTTTCCCTCGCAGTGTGTACTGCCGAGGACGACTTGTGCCATTCTGACGAGTTTCCGGTCGATGACCCGGTGAGTGCATTAGTTAGTGTCATTACTAGTAGTTGCTGTTGTTGTAGATGAAACCAACGAATAGCAAACCGGCGTAAACACTACAGCATAATGCCTATCGCAATCGAGCAATCTCCTTTTCCGGTGTGACATATCGGTAAAAGGTACGAGTAAAATGTATGAGTTTGCTCCAGAGTGAGATTTGTACATCACATGGAAGAATAAGGTGAACATGCGGGTAGCATGTGTACCCGTGGTATCGGCCCTCTTAATGAATACATCCTAATATTTTTAGTGAAAATATTTAAAAACACACCTGTTTTATGTGTCAATCTATAGTTAAACATGTGTTCTAGGGCATAACAACAAAAACTGCATTAAAATCGGCATTGTTTTGACAAAATACTGGCTAGACTTTGCTCCCTGTAGTAATGTCTATCCTGTACACAGTATCTCATCACATTGGCCCTTCTGATTGGTTGCTAAGGTTTGTTACTATGCGCATGTGCTTCTTCTATAAATAGTTTCATAATGGAAAAACGAACTCTTGCTCATATTGTTCTGTAAATATTGTTACATTTTTTTCACAAATAAGCGGATCATAAACTATTTTATAAACCTACTAATAAACCATAGAGGAACTACACAATTATGTCTTAAATAATTTAAAAATCACATCATCACCCAGGATTTAACATGACCTACTTTGATCAAAACCTGAAATCATATAAAAATGATCGTCATAATAGTAATGAATATACAGTAAATAAAATAAAAGTTCTAAAAATTGAAAAACATTGACCGTCCGCACTTCTTGAGGGTTTTTCCTAGTGGCCTGGTTAAAGTCACGATACAATGAGGAGGGCCGATATTATGAGAATACAGTCAGTCATTCAATTCCGATCGCACCCAACGTATCCAATTCCGATACCAGTCCATCAATTCCAAAAATTACTGCATATCTATTTATAGATGTGCAATCTGGGTTCATCTCAAAGAGGTTTTTGACTGTCACTTTTGACAGTTTGTGTACAGAGAAGAGACACAGGTAAACAGTCATTGTTACACGATGTGGGGTGCACATAAAACAAACTTGATAAAGTAATAGTGAATAAATAGTGTTACAGTTTTATTTCTAACAAGTCAACTGCCTGTTGACGTAACACTTTCAACTGGGTAATTTTTATTTAGTCCAGTCCATAGACACAATAATCCAAGTATTAAAATGCAGCATTCAAAGGTTTAAAAAAAAGACATGAAGAGCCTGCTTGAAATGCTAATTGTGGCGACTAACAGTATATATAGATAGATAGACATGAAGAACCAGCATGTTAATCATATTTTCACATACTTTGTAGAAAATTAAAGTTTGGTGTACATACGGTATTATGCACACAAAAGCAGTACCTGTGCATAAGAATAACATTGTCATGGTGCAAAGAGATCATAATATGAAATAAAGTGTAAATAGTACCGGTATGCTCTAAACAGCAGTACCTCTGCATATGAATTAACTGGTGCAAAAGAGATCATAATATGAAATAAAATATTAATATTATGCACACATCAGCAGTACCTCGGCATAAAATAAAATGGTGCAAATACACTGAACTCCTTACAACCTATTAAACACCAACTTGCATCCTGTAGCAGATGACTTTCCAAAAGCCTTGTGACAAAAGGAGACATTAATTGCTCAATGTGTTTTAATCTCTTTGAATATCATAAAAGAGCTAACTGCATATCATAAATTAGCAAACTGGATAATAAGAAACATGCAAGACTGAGAGACAATTCTTTAAGCCTTGTTGTCATTATTTCCTCCTTTTTTTGCTAAATACAGATTGTGGACCATTTCTGCTGTCCAGAGCTCCTCCACCAAACAGACGACATCTAAGAAAACAGGAACAGAACTGTTCTTAGAAGCTTGTCTGATGGAGGCTTTCTTTTCCTTTACGTCTATCAAAAAGCTTGTCCGACTGGAAGACCTTTCCCTGTGGAATGTAGAGAAATATAGTGATTACGCTTTGGTCAAAATCTAAACGTGAGCTATCACTTGATGTGAATAATACCACCATACAGTAAAATTGTAACTAGTCAAATATGTTGGCCATTTTGAATTTCAACCTCAAGCAACAATGGCTACCAGTACATTTTGAAGTGAATTCATAAAAAAACTGACAGGCAAATGCAGAGTGCCACTCTGTTGAGAGGCAACCAAGATTAATCAAATTCAACTTGTGTCTACAGACACAAGACTGACAGACAGACCAACCTACCCATGCTAATCAAATAGAGCCACCATATTCATCATATCTGGGTTAAAATGATACCACTCAAACCCTATTGTGCTCATCTTGTAGCACAATGTAATTATGTGAGCTACAACCACATAACTATATTAAGTTTTATTACAGTTCATGTTTTAATAACATTGTTTAGTTTTACATTTTGTTAAAGGCAAACTATTACCCTTGATATCTTGTATGTTCATACAGTATTGAATGAGAATTAACATACATTTAAATCCATAGTTAAGCTATGTATGTAACTGTACTCTGGTTTTATGAAGTTCACATCTAGGATACAGACAGCAATTGTAATGGAATTTAAAGAATAATTATTTCTAGTACAGGGATTTCAATAGATGTTAAAAACAAGGAGTCAATGACCTCTGGCCTGAAATTTTGAGGAGTCAAATTGAAAAATGTTGGGGTCAATTTTGAAGCGCAAAAATAGGTGTACAAGAATTGTGTTTTTGTATGTATTATTCAATTTTTTTAGATGACATAATTTGCATACAAAAAGATTCATATAAAGGAACACAAGTAATATCATAATCTTTTTATGAATAATACTATTGCTAACCCCTTAATTCCGGTATCAACTTATTTATAATTCATGTAACTAGCACCATTAATACTTTTGTTCACTATAAATTACTTGCAGTTATTCACAAGTGTCACTTCCTAGGTAAATGTATTGGTCAACAAAAATGTAGTTGTTGTTGTTGAATAAGTCGTAAATTGACGTTTTTTTTCTAAAGTTTCAATGGGACTTTCTCATTGAGTTTATTTATTCCACTGTGAGTTTTTCATTCTAAAAAATACATGTACCGAGTTGCAATTTAGTTACAGGACTTTTGCAACACGCACGCTTTCCATGCGTGACAGTCGACAGCAACAATTTCGCGCTCTTATTNGTTATAGTAACTACTACTTCCCAGCTCACAAACACAGTCATAGTAACTACTACTTCACATCTCATAAACACAGTAATAGTAACTACTACTTCCCAGCTCACAAACACAGTCATAGTAACTACTACTTCACATCTCATAAACACAGTAATAGTAACTACTACTTCCCAGCTCACAAACACAGTCATAGTAACTACTACTTCACATCTCATAAACACAGTAATAGTAACTACTACTTCCCAGCTCACAAACACAGTCATAGTAACTACTACTTCACATCTCATAAACACAGTAATAGTAACTACTACTTCCCAGCTCACAAACACAGTCATAGTAACTACTACTTCACATCTCATAAACACAGTAATAGTAACTACTACTTCCCAGCTCACAAACACAGTCATAGTAACTACTACTTCACATCTCATAAACACAGTAATAGTAACTACTACTTCCCAGCTCACAAACACAGTCATAGTAACTACTACTTCACATCTCATAAACACAGTAATAGTAACTACTACTTCCCAGCTCACAAACACAGTCATAGTAACTACTACTTCACATCTCATAAACACAGTAATAGTAACTACTACTTCCCAGCTCACAAACACAGTCATAGTAACTACTACTTCACATCTCATAAACACAGTAATAGTAACTACTACTTCCCAGCTCACAAACACAGTCATAGTAACTACTACTTCACATCTCATAAACACAGTAATAGTAACTACTACTTCCCAGCTCACAAACACAGTCATAGTAACTACTACTTCACATCTCATAAACACAGTAATAGTAACTACTACTTCCCAGCTCACAAACACAGTCATAGTAACTACTACTTCACATCTCATAAACACAGTAATAGTAACTACTACTTCCCAGCTCACAAACACAGTCATAGTAACTACTACTTCACATCTCATAAACACAGTAATAGTAACTACTACTTCCCAGCTCACAAACACAGTCATAGTAACTACTACTTCACATCTCATAAACACAGTAATAGTAACTACTACTTCCCAGCTCACAAACACAGTCATAGTAACTACTACTTCACATCTCATAAACACAGTAATAGTAACTACTACTTCCCAGCTCACAAACACAGTCATAGTAACTACTACTTCACATCTCATAAACACAGTAATAGTAACTACTACTTCCCAGCTCACAAACACAGTCATAGTAACTACTACTTCACATCTCATAAACACAGTAATAGTAACTACTACTTCCCAGCTCACAAACACAGTCATAGTAACTACTACTTCACATCTCATAAACACAGTAATAGTAACTACTACTTCCCAGCTCACAAACACAGTCATAGTAACTACTACTTCACATCTCATAAACACAGTAATAGTAACTACTACTTCCCAGCTCACAAACACAGTCATAGTAACTACTACTTCACATCTCATAAACACAGTAATAGTAACTACTACTTCCCAGCTCACAAACACAGTCATAGTAACTACTACTTCCCAGCTCACAAACACAGTCATACTAACAACTACTTCCCAGCTCATAAACACAGTTATGGTACTAATACTTCACGTTTCATAAATACAGTCTTGGAACTGTGCACTTACAACTCAAACAGCTCTGGCACTATCTACTTCACATCTCACAAACACAGTTATAGTAACTACTATTTCCCAGCTTATAAACACAGTTATGGAACAAATACTTCACGTTTCATAAATACAGTCTTGGAACTGTGCACTTACTACTCAAACAGCTCTGGCACTATCAACTTCACATCTCACAAACACAGTTATAGTAACTACTACTTCCCAGCTCACAAACAGAGTCATAGTAGCTACTACTTCCCAGCTCACAAACACAGTTATGGTACTAATACTTCACGTTATAAATACAGTCATGAAACTGCGCACTTACAACTCAAACAGCTCTGACACTATCTGTATCTGTATCTGTATCTGTATGGTACTCGAAACTAGCTCACTTATGAGCAAAACTTATCGAGGGTGTGGTGTGTGCCTTTTGATGTTAAAATGTTAATAGCACGATTTAATAAGAACACTTTTGAATTGATCACTTTTTATACAAGTCACTACACTGTCTGGTAAAGAGTTCCAGTCCCGAATAGTACGCGGAATAAAAGAGTATTTATAAATGTCAGTGTTACTTGTTGCCAGTTTGATGGATTTAGAATTATGGTTACGTTGTGGGCGTTTGTTGACTTCTAGGAGATTGTCAGCGGGGACGGCCACCAGGTCGTAGATGATCTTGTGGAAGAAGACCAATCGTTGGTCTCTACGTCGGTCCTTCAATGGTTGCCATTTCAGTTCTTTGAGCATTTCTGTTACGCTGCTCTTGCTTTTGTAGTTGTTACAGACAAAACGTGCTGCACGCCTTTGTACTCCTTCCAGTTTGTCAATGTCTTTTTGAAGATATGGATCCCACACAATGCTTGCATAGTCCAAAATTGAACGTACTAGTGATATGTATGCCTGCTCTTTGAAGTTTTTGTTGCTGTGTCTTTAGTTTCTCCTGATGAATCCAAGAATACTGCTTGCTCTGTTACAGACTTTATTAACACGCCGCTTTAACCCATTTATGCCTAGTGGACTCTCCCATCCTTCTAAATTGGATTAATTTATTTCCAAAATTAGGGATGTCTAGTATATTTATATATATATTTAACATATTTCTTACAGAAATTCCTTTAAGCAAACAGCGCAGACCCTGATGAGACGCCGCATCATGCGGCGTCTCATCTGGGTCTACGCTGTTTGCAAAGGTCTTTTTTTCTAAACGCTAGGCATAAATGGGTTAAAGAAAATATTTATTTTATTTTATTTTGTTGACCTTTGACCTTGAAGGATGACCTTGACCCTTCACCACTCAAAATGTGCAGCTCCTCGAGATACACATGCATGCCAAGTATCAAGATGCTGTCATCAATAATGCACAAGTTATGACAAAACTTTAACCTAGGTTAAAGTTTTGGACAGACAGACAGACAGAATGACAGACAGACAGGCCAAAAACAATATACCCCCTTTTTTTAAAGGGGGCATAATACATCTGCGAGCAAGACATTTTACTCACGAATTAGGTAGTCATAAAGACAGCGCTGGTTTTTATTCATTACGTGTTACCCTAGCAGTTCACATGGTGTAAACCAGACTCTGACCTAAACATCGGTATAGAACATTAATGTGCGTTTGAAATTTAGTTGATTTTGCTATTTGGTTTTAGGGATTATAAAGTAAAAGTGGGATGCAGTGATGATTTTTTGGTCGTTTTCTATAGTTAAGTTATGGTTGAACTATTGTTCAACGTTTTATAAGTTCACAACTGTGAATAAGGACAAACTGTACACAATATTATTTTATAGTCATCATCCATGCAATTGCTGAAGAGTAGGGGAATTACGTCAATTCTACAAACAACTATACCCAAGCTTAGTCCCATAGCTGTGGAACTACAAGAGAGCGGTCTGAAACATGTTTTAAAGTCCCATAGACCTCTTCACTAGGGGTCTGAAGACAGACGACCTTAAATTAAATTGAGTCATCAGGAACTTCAATCAGGCCATTCTGACAGCAGCACCAGAAACAACCCCACGGGGCGAACACAAGAACTACATGCCCTATTGGACGGAAGAGCTTCAGGAGCTTGATGATGAAGTTATCAGCAGCAGACAGAAAGTGGAGGAGACACCTTCCTTTGACAACATCGCCCTGCAAGCAACCACTGACCAGTACTGAAGAGCCTACGTTTAAATGGACGGAAACAAGCTGTGGAAGCTTACCAAAGCCATGAATGGTGAAGACATAAGGCCAGCACATATAACCATCTCACAAGGCAAATGTTGCTGACAGTACGATAGCAGCCAACCTTTTTATAGATTATTTAAGAGGAAGTCTGCAACATCACTGTACCTAAAGAAAGAAAGGCCAAGGTGCACAAAGGAAAGAAGAAACTCCAATGAGGATCAGTTAGGAAAACATCAACAAGCCTTTCAACCACCACGAACTGGGAGATGCCATACAAGCCATGCATAAAAAAAAGATCGCCAGGGCTAGTCGAAATCACCAACGAGATGCTTTAACATCTAGACAAAAGGGCAAAAACACAGTTACTGAAAATGAAAATCTTCAACAACAGCTGGAAGACAGGCTATATTCCACAAATCTGGCGAGAAGCTGATATGGTCCCGATCCACAAGAAGACCGAGCAAAGGTGGACAATTACAGACCCATCAGTCTCACCAGCTGTGTGGGCAAACTCATGGAACGGCTTATCAAAACCAAGCTACCTTGGCATATTGAGACGAACAACATCATTTCATCAGAGCAGGCATGTTTGAGGCTAAATCGATTGGCTGAGAACCAGGGCATAGTGACATATATCGCCTAGATGATTGAAGATGATTTCCAGGACAGAAAAAAACACCCTGCCGATCTGGATTGACATGGAGAAAGCCTTCGATAAGATCTTGAAGAAAGGGCTGAAGTTGAAGCTCCAGAAAAGTGGTGTAGCCGGTTGTATGTTCCAAAGGATCTGCAAGGGCAAGAGTCCATGTTAGTGGACAGTACAGCCGGAAGAAGACACTGAAAGACGGAGTCCCGCAGGGCGGAGTCCTCAGCCCCACCTTGTTCCTGGTCTTCATCAAAGACCTTTTCAAGTACCTCCCTCGAAATACCCACTGGGCCATCTATGCAGATGATCTTGCACTCTGATGCTCCAAAGAGCACATCACAACCGCAAACTTTCGTATGCAAGGGGGGGGGTTAACAAATCTTGAAGAACTGAACCAAGTAGTGGCTCATCACCATCAACACCAGGAAGTCCACCTACACAATCTTTAGTATCTCATGGAAAGAACTGAAGGCCAAGCTCAGGCTCTGCGGACGGAAGCTGCAAGACAACTCAGACACGTACCTTCGCGTGACCTTCGACTGGTGAATCACCTGGAAACAGCAGACAGAAAAAGTCGTAGCTTGAGCCAAGTTGCGATAAGCACTCATTAAAAAGCTAACCAGCACAACATGGGGGGCAGATGCAGCAATCCTCAAGAACCTGTACGTGGCAACGCCAGACCAGTCATTGAGTATTTGGGCACAGAAGCAAAGGCAAACATTGACAGTCAGCAATGTGCAAAATCAGGTGGCCAGAATTATCACTGGCGCCATTTAAAAGCTGGAAATCATCACGGCCCGTGAGCTCATGGAAGACAGAACGGATATCAAACTCCTCACCAGGCAGCAAAGTCCAAACGACCGCCAAATCATCAAATAAACGAAATACTGAGCCAACCAACAACAAAAAAAGACTGAAGAGAGGAAGCTTTATCCACCAGAGGAGGGTTTTGGAAAGGAAATGCCAAGATAACCTGTATCATGTCCCCAAAGATATCCGCCAGTACCTTGAAAACCACATCCACGATACAACAGAAACGGCTTGTACAAGGTCCCCATATGCAGGAGGCTGCGGACAGGCCCAAACCGCGCGAACCACTTTCTGTGCACCAAGTTTAGGATTGGCCAGTCAGACTGTCAGCATGACAACAGAACATTTGCTACAGTCCTGCCAACTACACGACGGCCCTGTCCTATGCGCCAGATCTTGGCAGAGGAGACCACGATGCAAGGGAAGCTCTATGGCAGTCTGGAATACCTGCAGCGCACCGCTACCTTTTCACACCGAGCCAGAGTGTCCATCTGAGTGATCGACAAGAAGAAGGAAGTCTACGACCAAGATAATGATAATTTGAATTGCAGGAGTGTACAGGCATTTCCCTGATATTATAGCATTTCGGCTTTGCTAAACAATAGTATTTTTTCATAAAATTAAAGCTGTTTCTTTAATTCATTTATCTAAAATAATTGGTAAAGGTATGAATTTAAACAAAAACTTGATTGCTGATTTATTGGGCCGTTTTATTAATCGTATTTATTGCTTATTCATTTCATTGCATTGAAAACTTGACTCAAGACGCATTATGTTACTCATGTTTTCATTAACTAAATGAATTGACAATGCATTAAGCATTGATGAAATGGACGCTTTGTATCTACCATCTATGAACTCCATTTATTGACAATTCATTATGCATGGCTGGAATGGACTCCATTTATTGACAATTTATTAACTCCATCAATTAGATATTTGTTAGCTCATTTGAACTGGCAATAATTAGTCCCTATCCTGATATATGTACGAAAAGTCATGTTGTATAGTTTCATATTGCGATATAAACAAGTAGATTATTCGGGTTTGCATAAGACAGAGTTCAAGCACAAAACTTGTGTATTTTCTGTAACCGTAATACCTTCAATTTCATGGATAATCATGGTCAGGACGCGGAAATCGTCTCTGAAAGCCATAATAGGCTAGGCTAGGTTACTTACAGGCAATTGATAACTCAGTCTGATTTCAATTTTACATCGAACAGTATCGTAGTGAGATTTTGTATTTACAAAACGCAATGAGATATAAATGTGTGATTTGAATGTGTGAAGACAAAACTGCATCTTAATGAAATACTTACACGAAAACAACAGAAACATACCAAATTATCCAATCGTTTCGTGTTGTAACGCTAAATAATTGTATTAATTTCAAATGATCGTTATTCATAAACGAAACTGTTTTTTCATTGTGAGTTTACGCCATTAGGACCATTTCGTTCCCTGATGTACAGTGCTCTTTTAGTTGTCAGTCTGTGGCAAAACGTTGAAGAGTCGACAATCTGAATTGTTATTGCTATGTTGACTACTTGGCGGTTTATTTACACTTCTGGGTTTTAATGCCAACCTCATGCAAGTAGAACATACTTATACCATAGTCTAGTTTGAAATACAGATTACAAATAAAATATATTTTAGGAAGGTGTTTCTGACCTTTTAAAATCCATTTTAACATAAATTAACACAGAGGACTAATTTAATAGACGTAAGTTACAATACCAATACAATCTATGATATGTAATTCTAAAAAATACAAAAATGTTATAAAGTAGCATCCTTCTTATGAAGATGTGCAAATTTCAGCTTCGTATGTCTAGTAACTAAACGAATTCAATTGGATATCATAATGCGATGTATGATATAAATTAGCCCCCAGTTAATTCATTCTATGTAAACCGTGAAAAACGCAAGCTCAGAAAACAGTTGTTGGCGTGTGCTATCCATCGAAATGTTTAGACATAATGAGTATACAGGGTACATTAGAACAGTACATTTCAAAATGACAGTTCCTTCTTTTTTCGCAAAATTATAGTTTGGTTATTGGTATTCCAATTTTCAATGAAGACTTATTTCCATGTTAACAATGATAACTACACAATAAATGAAAGATGCAAACATACGAGAGAAACCCACATAAACTCCATGCACTTCCATCTGCCTCCACTCAACAAATAATACATTATTTTTTAAATATAAGTCATGTTTCCATATAAGACTTTATAAAAACAAGTTTAGTATTTTAGCTCATATGTATAAGCTTTGTTTGTAATTTGAAACTCAGGTACCATAAGCTCTGGTGACATAGTCGTTGTAGAGAATATTTCTGAGTCATTTTGCTACAAGTCTAAATAAATCACGTCAACCCTGAAGCGTCGCCATTTTTGACCCAAGGAGCATGCCTTTCACAAACTTATTCTCAGTTTCAGAGATTTTTGAAGCATTCATTCCATTTATAACTCTGGTGAACAATCTATGCAATGGGCCTGAACGATTTGAATAACTTTGAAAGAGAGTCATCGAAGTATAATTCCTCAAAAGCTTCATTAAATCTCCCGAACCGTTCACGAGATGGAATTGTTTGAAAAATAGTTTAACCGACGCACGGACTGACAGACGTCGGACAACACGGTATCATAAAAACTCTCCATAAACCTTCTGTTGATCTTTTTGATAATGTGATCCCGGAGCATGACATGTCAATTGTTTCCCGGCAGTTTTTCAAAGTATGGTACATAAAACATGCTTTAACAACACTGAACCGTAGAACAACTTAAGGCATAGTCAGTTCATAAAAATAAGCATATGTAAAATGAATTGTATTTTTTATTGTAAAACAAATATCACTCAGAAGCAAATTATGTCATTATAAACATCTTTAAACTCTATATGCATACTTTTGTTGAAACAACCTTTCTCAAAAACCTAAAAAGATGTTTACATGGGATCAGATGTCTGCCAATAATGAAAGCAAAGACATTCTGAATGATAATAAACATTATTTGGAAGATGAAATGTTTTACTTTCACGACACAGGTTGCAAAACTATGAAAAATTTAAATTGCGTTATCTACAAATGTTTTTGGAAACATCTACTTTCTCCAATCAGAATAAGTATTACTGAGGTAGATGTTATACCCTGGTCTTCTCCCTTAGTCATTTTTCCAGAATATTCAGTAACTAAGATCTAAACGGATATTATATCCTTAATTATCACAATTTCAACATCGTTAAGACAGTTATCTATAAATTTAAGGTCCCTCTCGAAAACAAAAACCATACAATAGACGAGCAAAACAGTAAGTTTAAGATAATGATTAAGTTAATCAAGTCAAGTATCAGTTACATCAATCAAGCCCAAATTATTTTAATATTACTACCCGAGACCAAGAAAATAAAGTATGTTTAACTTTATATCAAACTGAGAATATGAGCAAGCACGCTAGAACGCTACGCGTGCATGGGATACGGGCATTGCAAATTTCAATCACTGCTATACATTGCTGACCGTATTGAGGAAGGCATTCTAGTAATAATGTTTTTTATAGGTATTTTCTATCATTAGTTAAGTCTTCATTAAAAGAATATATCTGAAAATGTGTAATCAATAATTTGATAGATTACATCAAAAGCATCCTATTTTACTGCTGTTTGATAAAAAGAATGTTCAATGAATATGTGGGATTTGAACAAAGTGTTAAAGCCTCTTTAACGCTTAAAAATCAACGAAAATTTAGTAATATATTTCGTAAAATAAAGTTAACATATAAATAAACAGTGTTCATTGTAGCAATAGCCAAAATTTTAACGCTTGATGCGGTCTGGTAACATAGATTAAACCAGATATAAAATGCTCTGTTTTTTGTGTGGCACTATACATTCCATTTTAATTTCCCGCAAACGATATCTATTCATACGACACATGAACACTAAATTGGTACATAAACATGTGTTGAATATATTGTACAACATAAAATTAAAAAAGAGCATTTTGTATCGTGTTAAATCTATGTTACCAGAGCACATGTAACATTGAAATGTTGGCTATTGCTATATTGAACACTGATTATTTATATGTTGACTTTATTTTACGAAATATATTTCGAAATTTTCGTTGATATTTGAGCGTTATGGAGGCTTTAAGCAGACTCATAGTACTTGTTACCAAAATCTTTCTTTTTTTCGTCACAAAAATCACCATTTATACAACCCTAAAACAACAAGAATCAGGTTTGACCAACATACATGCCTCTGATTGGTACAGGAAAGCTCATTTTCCATACATGTCTAAGTCAACGTCAAGGTCAAAGTAAAACAGGGGGATACCTAAAGCCCCAGTCCCATATAAGCACGGATGAATACGACAGTCCCGTATCCCCCGGATCAAGAACCGGGACGATCCGTGGCCTTTTGGGATTTTTGAGATTGGACGGTCTTCCAAAGACCATCACCCAGATGACAACACGGCATACACACGGACCAACCCGGCAGCAGAACGCCATCAACACGGCGCCCACGTCACGACAGAGCTAGGGACCTACACGGTAGAGACACGGCATCTACACGGACCATCCAGGACCTACAGGCTATACGACAACCACACGGACTATCGACATCCATACGGACAAAACATGATCTGCGCAGGACCGACAATAACTTGTATAAAAGTAGGTTGATTTTCGGTGATTCCATCATTCTGCAATCAAATCCTGAAGGTGTAACCTCGTATACATGTCTTTAACGTCAAACTGCCACCCTAAATGAAGTGTTTTGTCAAAGTGGGCCTTCCAGTTACCCAAAAAATCGTATCGAGCAGCATCCGCTACCGATGAAGAACAGCAGCAACAAGACTATTGCCAAGCAATGATGTCCCCTACCGGCTCCACCATTGTCAGAAAATAAAATAAAAATATATTTGTTGCCATAGCAACCAAATTTTTTGACGTAGGAACAAAATGAAATGACGTGCATAATGACCATATTGCCATTTATCCATGTTTCAAGTTTCATGAAAAAATATGAAGAACTTTTAAAGTTATCGCAGGATCCCTAAAAGTGTGACTGACTTACACACACACACACACACACACATACAGAGGGCAAACCATATATAGGTCCCCTCCGGTGGAACCGGTAGGGGACAACAAAGAGAAACAAGCTCGAAGCCCATATCAAGATTTCCATTACAATAACAAGTAGATCAACAACCATCAGCACCACCCACAGAAACTGACGCCTAAAGAAAAAAGACGTCCGAGTCCTTTCAGAGAAAAAGGAGGTCATCATGGCCGATTGGCTCAACAAGTACCATATGTTGAACACGAAAAGCATTGCTTGAAACGTATGCTAAAAAGCAGTACTGGTTCTAGTCCCAGGAAACGGACTCAAGAGCGTTTCAAATAAGCCTAAGGCTTTCGATGCAATCGAGCTTAAATAAATAGGTTTAAACTAAAAGCATTGCTGCCTAATTTAACCCAAATGAATTTGAAGTCGGCGTCGACCAAGGCCATGAGGATTATGGAATGGTAATAGTTGTAGTACAAGGAGCTACATGTACCACACCGAGGACAATGTACGGCGATGTACTTCCCGTTCAATACAATTACACAGTAATGCAACTGCTATAGGTCGCCGAACTGCTTGACGATGCTCTTCTGCATTTCAGGACAGGGCCTTGTTCAGCAATTTCTACAAGTACTCATCGCAGACCTGAAGAACAATCTTGCAGATGGTGCTGTGTGCCATACATTAGACAGTGGTAACTGTCCCCGATGTTAGGTACCGCAATGTTTTTGCAAACTTAATGCCAGCTGTCAGATGCTTCCTGCAGTGTAATTTCTTCAGCTATATTCTTTGCTAAATACGTGTCAGAAGCCTTTTGTGTCTTTTTTTCTTGAGTTCGCCCATCAGCCGTATGTAATCAACCAGGCTTGGTCGTCTGGCGAGCCATTGTCAGACCCAGATGGTTCACCTTTTCATTCTATTCACTTGTTTAGATAAATATTTTTCGCGAATTTGCTATTTCTCTGTTGTGGCTTCGCTTTAGCAATCAGGGAACTGTTTTCAACCTGAGCTTTTTGCAGTAGAAGCTGGCATCTCATCAGAATCAGCTTATCCTCAGTCGTCATCTCATCGCCCTTGTTGCATCGTCGGTAGCACAGGAGACTATCGTACAACTGCCGTCACGGTCCTTGAAGGACAGGGTCTGAAATGTGTTCCCGGACTGTCAAGGACGCACACAGACAACCAAGGCATAAATACGGTTGACCCGGAACTCTATACGGCTATCCCCGGACCTCACACGGCAGCTACACGGACCATCCCGGATAGTTCAATCATCCCGGATCTTCACGGATCAACATGGCAGTTTTGAACTTCCCTTTTGAACTGCCTTGAGCGCCAAGGACATTCCCGGACGTCCTGGGACCTACACGGAGCTACACGGCGGCTAAGCGGTTCACATGCCGGATCATCGCGGATATGAACCGTGTTGATCCAGCATCTGTGTGGACTGGGGCTTTATGGTCGTAAGCAAGAATTTTATAAACGTAAAATGATATGGCTTCATTGGTAATGAGCAACTACTGCGACACATTCGTACATATATCCTTATATATGGAAATGAAAGAAAGGGAGGTAATTAAAAAAAGAATATAAACAGTTACTGTTCTTGATCACTGTATTTTTCCTTAAACTCATCTATTCATTTCACAGTGAATACTTCAGTGTTCAAATTAAAATATTATTGTAAAATTAGATAAAGGGAGGTATTAAAAATTGAAAAGCTAAAATATTTACTATGCAATTAAATTAAATATATGTAAAAATTATAAATAAATAAAATATAAATAAAATAAAAATAAATAAAAAAGGGAGATAATTCAAAAACTACAGTGGATAGAGTTAAGGTTCTTGGTCACTGCACTTCTCCTTGTTGCCATCAATTTATATTCCAAGTCTAAAGTAAATCCATTGAATAGATTTTGAGCTATGCGGTGCACAAAGTTTAAAAAAAAAAAACTTTGAAATTATATAAAGGGAGATAATTCAAAAACTGAGGTACATAGAGTTATGGTTCTTGGTCACTGCACTTCTCCTAGTTGCCATCTGTTTATATTCCAAGTTTAAAGTAAATCCATTGAATAGATTTTGAGTTATGCTGTACACATAGTTTCATACCGAAAGACGGACGCACAGACAGACGCACAGACGGATGGAGACTATTACTATATCCCCTCCGAAATTTCGGTGGGGATAATAACCCATTTCAATTATTGTAAGTCCTCATGAGGTGGATGTCAGAGTGATGTAGGGTGACTTTGACGGATAAGGAATGATTATAAGCAATGTAAGATTAATGCGTTGTAACGATGTGTTGAAGCAACACGAAACTTTAAATTCTACTGCACATAGCATGGACAGAAAGATGGTCAGCCGGACAAAACAATGTTTATATGCCTCTCTCATCAAGATGCCAGAGGCATTAATTATATCTATATGAATTTTGATTAAAATTATCTGGGCATTGTTAAAGCTACATGAATTGAAGCAACCAATAACAAGTGATGTGTTTGTCAAACACTATGCCCCCTTTTGAGCGATTTTGACCCATATATTTGACCTTTGACCTTGAAGGATGACCTTGACCTTGACCTTTCACCACTCAAAATGTGCAGCTCCATAAGATACACATGCATGCCAATATCAACTTGCTTTGTTAAATATTGCAAAAGTTATGACCATGGTTAAAGTTTTGGGACACACACACACACGCACACACACATACAATGACAGACAGACAGGCCAAAAACAATATACAGGCCAAAAACAATATACCCTGTCTTCTTCGAAGAAGGGGGCATAAAAAGAGGTATTTATGCAAGCACATTTAATATTAAGAACACATTGCTCTGCTTCTGAATGTACATCAAATGTGACAAATATACAAAATACATGTAATACTATATAATAGTTCTGTTAATGGCTAATCTGATATTATCATAAGTGGATGCTTAACTATGTGACACTAAATTAAATTGCCAATTAATAGAACATATACGACAGATTAACATTGAACATTGTAATGTGCAAGCAGTTATTCCAAATATATTCAAGCATATATAATGGACAGTTTTTTTCATATAAGGATGCAAGTGAAAAAAACTGTTAGATGGCACGACCATATCATTTGAAAATGTATTCAACAATTTAGCATCAATATAATGTCTAACACTAAACAAAATTAAATCTAAAATGATAAAATTAGGTGGATGAAAATCATTTTAAATACAATATTGTTAACGTGAAAAATGAATTTGGAACTTCCAGTACGCCACAGCTCTGGAAATCAATTTTATTAATACGCCTGAAGAAATAGTCAAAGTAAATAAAAAAAAAAAGAATTTGAAAACTGTTTATATAAGAGAAAAAGGTTGTTCCCCAAAACTAGTTCGCCCATTCACTGCTTTACCGAATCAACGTAACATGTATGTCCATTTTTTTTATTTGGAAATACAAATATTGGCATGAAAATAAAAGGAAAAACTAGGAGCACTTTAAAACAGGCAGGCATGTTGGCAGGCAGTCTACAAAGACATATACAATAGTACATCGTCTTCATAAATAAAAATAAACAAAATGTTTGTCACGTTGATATGTATAACAACATACACTACATGGCATAAAATACGCATTTAAGAATACAAACAAACAAAATCGATTTCAACAACACTTAAGTTATATGTAGGCGGCAATGAAATCTAAACACTATTATTGAGGAAAACAGTTCTTATAACACAAGCTTTGTTTGAAATATTAAGATACTTATTTAAAACAAGGGGTCCTAAGGCCCTAGGTGACTCACCTGAGACATATAGAAACTAACATTTAATGTACAGATTTTGTGATGTTGGGTCACTGTTTTTTACAGTTTATCGTTGTTGTTTTTTTTAAACTCTATATGACACAGATTGATATGGTCTAAGACAGAATTGGAACAAATTAATGTTTTTCCTATATACATATGAAAAGAAAGAAAAGAAGACGCCTTGATGGCCCTTAATCGCTCATCTGCGTTCACGGGCACTGATTGGTGAAGACTTGATCAGGTGATCTAGTTTTCGAATCACACTTTACCAAGATTCAAACGTGGCCTTCATATTGTCAAGAAGAATATTCTGACCAAGGTTTATCAAGATCGAGTCATACCCGTTTTTTTTCTAGAGTGGTAACAAGGTTTTTCTAAGATTTGACCTCGTGACCTAGTTTTTGTACGCATCTGACCGAGATTCAAACTCAGCCTAGATATTGTCTAATAAACATTCTGCTCGCTTTTTAACATTTTGCTCGCTTTTTAACAAATGTGGCCTCTAGATTAGTAAGGTTTTTGAAAGATTTGACATAAACATAGTTTTTGGACGCACAAGACCCGCATTCGTACTCGGCCTAGATATTGCCAAGATAAACACTCTGATCGAGTTTCATCAACATTGTCATATACATGTGGCCTCTAGACTGGTAACATGTTTTTCTAAGATTTGACCTTGGGATCTAGTGTTTGAATGCAAGTGACCCAGATTCATCATTAACTTAGAAAATGTCAAAATAGACATTCTCTCCAAGTTTTATCAAAATTGAGTCATAAATATGGCATCAAGAGTGGTAACAAGGTTTTTCTTATATCATTTAGCCTGGTGACCTAGTTTTTAGACGCACGTGACCCATGTGAATACGATTTTTACAGTGATTTTCTATATAAGTCTATAAAAATCTTGTAACCCCTTGACTTGCCTAGTTTACACCCCAAGGGCATGATTTAACCAAGCTTTGCACAGGACCACCATACAATGATACGTACCAAATAATAAACACCTGACCGATGTGGTTTCAGAGAGTAAGATTTTTTTTAAGTTATTTACTAAAAAAGTCTATATTAATCATGTGACCACTGTTGCATGTTTTTACCCCAGGGGCATGATTTGAACATACTAAGTAGAAGACCACTAGACAAAATTACACAACAAATATCAAATCCCTGACCCTTTTGGTAAGACAAGAAGAGTTTTGGAGTTTAAAGTTTTTAAATATATTTTTAATTTAGATGACATACGCAATGTACCTGAACTAGTTTAACAACTTTGAAAGAGGGTCACCCAAGGATCATTCCTGTGAATTTTTCGTTAAAATCTGTGAAGGGGTTAAGGAGGAGATGTCGTTAGAAGCAAACGTTAACGGACGCACCTCTCGCACTGAAGGACGACGATCAAAACGGTATCCAAAAAGCTCCTCATGAACACTCTGTGCTCATGTGAGCAAATAAATCATATGACCCCTCTTGCATGGTCAGTTTCAACTTCAGTGGCATGATTTTGAACAAACCTTGTAGATGACCACAAGACGATGTTACACACCAACTATTAGAACCTGACCATTGTGATTTAGGATATTTTGAAGTTTTTATTTTTTTAAATCTATTTTTTGATATGGTGACCCCCATATGCAACGGACCGGAACGATTTGAGCATATTTGAAAGAGTCACCCAAGGAAAATTACTGTGAAGTTAAATTTAAATATGCACAGCGGCACATGAGGAGAAGTCATAAAAAGAAAAAGTTTATGGACTGACGGACAACGGACTTTATGGTATCCTTAAAGCTCCCATTCTTTTAGCTCTGGTAACCTTAAAATGCAGCGGACGGAAAAATTTGAATAACTTTGAAAGAGGGTCACCCGCAGATAATTCCTCTGAAGATTCGTTAAAATCTGCCCAGCGGTTTAATTGATTTATATGGAGTGAAAAGTTGTCAGACGACGGACGAGCTAAACAGCTTTGTTTTTTTTTTTAGTTGGATTTTTCGTCGTTCTCAACAGTATTTCAGTTATATAACGGTGGTCAGATTACCAATTAACACTTTTCCTGAGATAGCTGGTTTGCACACATTTATGTATAAGAACTGACAACTGCCCTACTTAAATCAGAAGTAGAGGAGAATCGCCGTGAAAAAGGATTTCATGATCACCACACAAGTTATGTAGCCGGTCCGGGGATCGAACCCGCAGTTCTCGAGTTTGTAGCCCAACGCTCTACCTAGTGAGCTAGCCGGCTCATGAGCTAAATAGCAATTATCATACATAACATTTTGTTCTATAACCACTTAGATCCAGCCGCAGCATCGCATTTTGCTTGGCAGATAAACTTGAGAGAGGAAACTGGGACCTATGCTATCCAGGGATTGGATTTCCGCTTTCTTGTCGGAACGGAGCATGCGTTCAACCTGAAACACGTACATTTGTTTTTATTATTTTGACCTTCCTGTTAATTCAAGAGAATACGCATACAAATTAAGAGTGAAGTCGTCATGCCCTTTTTAAAAGCTGATATTAATTTTCTGAAAAACTGTGATGTCAATATCGGAAACACACACCACGTGGATTTCAAAGCTGGGATAAGACGTGCTATTCTGCCAGTAGCCACTTACTATACTTTCAACACAAACTGTACACACACAACGGAAATTTTAAAAGTACACATGAACAACAAAACACTATAACGTAGATCGCGCGTTGATGAGAAAATACAATCAAGGGAAGAATACTGCAAAACGTTTCTAACATTCAGCTCTGTGTTACTCTTATGCACACATCTGGTGCACCACACCGGGCACGGATAATGCCAAACGTAATAAACAAGATCTACGGAACCTTCATTAAAATAAGAGATCATGAAAAGTCTGAAATTCGATTGAGACCAATAAACAACAATAAAAATGATAGCATATTTGAAAATATTGGGTTCGATACAAGTATTTTGTATTTTTTGGTGTTTAAATATTACGTTTAATTAAAGTATTTGAACATATTCTAAAGTTCTGAAGCGAAAACTTAACACACAAAAATAAAAGTTATGAAAGAAAATACCAAAATATGAAGTATGAAGCATACACAAAGGGCAAATAACTCAGGGATTATAAAGTGCTTAATACTGTTAATAGCGTTTCTTTTGCACAGCAATTCTCCTCAATGATATCTATCCGTATATGAAACTGCAAGTAAAAAGCTTAAACACTTTTTTAAATTATAAAAGAAAAACGGAAGAACAGACAGAGTGAATAGTTTCTTTTGCACAGCCATTCTCCTCAAGTATATCTATACGCATATGAAGATTCAAGTTAATAGTTTACACACTAATACAAGAAAAACTGTCATACAGACTTTGCAGGCCCCAATATAATGGTTATCAAGATGTAAACAACCTGTAGCTTCCATTCAGGGTAGTGCTGCATATACGGTCTGCCGAGTAGTTCCCTCCCTTTATCTTGATCAGCCTTCGTCAATGGTATAAGTGCCTTCTCCGGTATGCCGATACTGCAGAACAATACAACCATGTTAGAGGGCACACGCAAATAGCCAGGAGGTAAGTACATATCAAAACTATAGCAAAACCGCAATTCCATATACGTTCAGTTCAATATGCGGACTCAAACCTTTCAATATCGGACGGCAGTAAACCCAACCACTTCAAACTGGGAACAGCCAGATGGCACGTTTCAAAAGCCAGAGCCTGAAACAAGTTCGTGAACAGAATGGGATCTGACAAGTGCTTTTGTGAGAACCTTTGTCATTTTATTTTGACATCTGTAACATAGTATGATTCACATCAAACAATTTACAAGAATATCAATGAAACTATCGAAGCTCCCCGATGATGCGCATTGTCAATGTATGGGTCAGTTGTGTGAAAAAAAATATTATTCAATGGCCAATAACTTCCTGAAAACTCAATGGAGCAGAACGAAATGTACTTTAATTCCTTTCATATATATGCATTTATAATCAATTGATACTTCGATGAATTATAGTCCATGTCCGTTATATCACCTATATCTGGTCATTAATTTACGTATACCCTGTTTTCCCAAAAACTGAAAAAAGGAAATAATAAAAAAATCGTCACATACACGTAACCATATGATTATGAAAAGAAACGTATGTGCTCAGATCATTATACTACGTTCCTTTTAAAATGGCATTCTTTTTCACTGTGCAATATATGGCATTAACAGGTATGATCTATTCCAATAGATTTCACAGAATCTCATTTCTTTGTTTCAACAACGATATTTTTATGACTTATTTGTAAATATTTAAAGCAAGACCGTGTTATCAACATACTAATGCGTGTATGGATAGGCCATTACGGCGTCCAATCGCCGATTAACCTCAAAGATATATTGATTGACCGAGCAGTGACCCTTGAATGCTGTGCCATGAATTGTACTACGTTTAAAGTTATTGAACACATATCACATCATATATGAGCAAAAAGCACTACTGAATTAATACTTAATGTTTGAATCAAATACGAGAAAGAGAATATTCTTTGTTTATCACAGTTATGGATATTAACAGAGGTCAACAAAGGTCAAAACTTGAGACGGACAGCTGCGCCGAAAAATGCGACTCAAAATGATTTGATTAACTTTTTGTAAACTAATAACCACATTATGTTGATAACCAACATGCGTCCTTGGACCAGGCTTGAGAATAAATCTGATCAACTTGTGTGTTGCTTTTAGTTTACTTTCAATGGATTTTTGAACCCATTATACACGTTCGAAACAGACCATGCCTTGTCTGAGTGGCACTATACCAATGACAATATTAACAAGACTATTGCCAAGCAATATATGTCCCCTACCAGCTTCACCATTGTCAGGCTTTTTTTTTTTTTTTATAAGTATTTGTTGCCATAGCAACCAAAAATCTTGACGTAGGAAAAAAATGAAATGACGTGCATAATGTCCATATTGCCATCTGTCCATTTTTAAAGTTTCATGAACAAATATTAAGAACTTTTAAAGTTATGGCAGGATCCAGAAAAGTGTGACAGACTGACAGACTGACTGACTGACTAACAGACAGAGCGCAAACCAGGGGGGACAATAAAATAGGAGGGCCTTGATGGTCCTTAAGGGCTCACCTGAGTTCACGGAACAGCTTGCTGAAGACTTGGACAGGTGATCTAATTTTTGACCACAACCCAGATTCAAACATGGCCTTCATATTGTCAAGATAAAAAATTCTAACCAAAGATCATCAATACTGAATCATAAATCTTGCCCTACATTGGTAACAAGTTTTCTTAATATTTGACCTTGTGACCTAGTTTGTAGACGCATCTGACCCAGATTCAAACTTGGCCTGGGTATAGTAAACATACCAATCTGACAAAGTTTCATCAAGCTTGAGTCATAAATGTTGCCAATATAGTGGTTAGACATTGACACATGAAAACCTTGTTTCTTATGCACGTGACCTAGATTCGTATACAGCCTAGGTATTGCCAAAATGAACATTCTGACATAATTTCATAAAGATTGAATCAAACATGTAGCCTATACAGTGGTAACAGGTTTTTCTAAAATTTGACATGGTGACATAGGTTTTGCAAGCACTTGAATCAGATTCAAACTCAACGTAGAAAATGTTAAGATAAAGATTTATACCAAGTTCTATCTAGATTGAGTCATACATTTTTTCACAAGAGCGGTAACAAGATTTGTTTAAGGTTCGACCTGGCTATCTAGGTTTTAAACGCACAAGACCCATATTCGAACTTGGCCGGGATAATGTCAAGATACACATTCTGACCAAGTTTCATCAATAGCGAGACATAAATGTTTTATTTAGGGTGGTAAGAAGATTTTGCTTAGATTTGACTTGGTGATATATTTTTTTAACACACAAGACCCAGATTTGAACTTGGTCTAGATGTTGTCAAGATTAACATTTGACCAAGTTTCATAAAGATTGGTTCAATAATGTGGTCTTTAGAGTGGTAACAGGGTTTTAATAAGATTGACCTGATGACCATTTTTTCGACGCACATGACCTAGATTCAAACTTGGCCTAGAATATGTCAAGATCAATAGTAAGACCAAGCTTTATCAATATTTAGTAATAAATATGGCCTCTAGAGTGATAACACAGTTTTTTACCTAGTGACCTACTTTTTGGACACACTGTTGCCCAGATTCAATCGCGTTCATGACATTGTCCAGCTCAACATTCTGACCAAGTGTCATCAGGATTGGATGAAAAATGGGGCTTCTAGTGTGGTAACAATGTTTTTTTTAAATATTTAACCTGGTGACCTTGTTTTTTTGCCGCACGTAAACCAGATTGAGAGTTGGCCTACATATTGTTAAGATAAATATTCTGACAAAGTTTCATCAAGATTGATTCATACACATGGCCTCTATAGTGGCTACAATGCTTTTCTAACATTTGACCTGGTGACCTAGTTTTTGGACGCAATTACCCAGATTCGATGTCAGTCTAGATATTGTCCAGACATACATTCGGACCAAGTTTGATCAAGATTGGATGAAAACTGTGGCCTCTAGTGTTAACGACCTTAAAGGTGACGACGCACACCGGACGCAGCACACCGCACGACGACCGACAATGGGTGATCACAAAAGCTCACCTTGCGCGCTTCTTGCTCAGGTGAGCTAAAATTGTTTGCTGAGAGAGGCACTCTTCCTTTCGACAAAAAAAGGACAAGAGTTGATCTTTGGTAGTTAATTTTACTGAAAAAAGTAGATGAAATTGATATACCATTCATCATTGCCATTTAGTTTTCAGTTTTATCTAAATGTAAGAGTTTATTGTGACCCAACCAGTGATTAACAGCAAATCTCAAACAAATGTTTTTCTACAAGACATATGTTCTTTGCTTGGACCATTACAGCAGAATTATCTGCATACAACAATAATTTATTTTTAAAGAATGCTACAAAAGTTATATAAGTATCATGGCCAGCAACGAATATTGGAATAATAAAAAATATTGGAATATCATTTTTTGCTTTTCAAATACACACTTCTTATTGTATGTTAACAACCGAAAACAACAGAACAGATCAACACACTTTTTTTTCACTGAAGTATGTACATACACAGGGCAATATAACAAAGCTAACTTTAAATTAGCTTCCATTAATTATATTGTTCGATAAAGCGTTTAGGGATCGATATATGGGGGGATTCTTAATAACACGTGATACATGGTTATTGATAATACCAATACTAAAACTTATAATAATAGTAATTATATTTTTTATCAAAATAACATCATAAAAATCAAAGTTATTATACTCGTAATTAAAAAGACAATCGTAAATAGTCATGATCACCTGTATAATCATCATCCTTATAATTATTATATCAATCAAAGTCATCATAATAATATATATATAATAGCTAGAGCTTTGTCACAGATGTGACATATACCCCCACATGCTGCATTGACACAGAATATTTTGCATGCTGTCTTCACAAAACAAGAAACCGTCGGAAACGGGTGATGCTCCCCAAAGTTTTATTTTGTCACAATATTGCACTATATATTCAGATAAAAGGAAACGTCTTGAGGGGCATAACTTTGGACAAAATAATACGATGGATGGTTTAGCAACTTAAAAATTGCAAAGGGCCATAACTCTCTAAATAAATCATCTAATCAGAACCCACTAATAACATGCCCATCTCCTCAAGGTAGTTAAGCTTCCCATTAAGCTTCATTGAATTCCAGTCACACTGTGCCTACACCACGTGACTTTTTAGGATCTGTGTGGGGTGAAAACTATCAACAAAAGCGCGACTCAGGTAACATTTTCAATGATTTCTTTTTAAATATTTCACCATTTTTAATGGGATTAAGTGGGGAGCCCGATAATTCGTGAGAGTTTTCTATATGTATAATGATTTTTTTAAACAAATAAGTATTTTGTCAGTAAAGTGCAACCGCGTGTTTTAACGGGTAGAAAAATGAATGATCAGTGTGGGGACTTTATAATACTTTGACACAGAAACATCATCTCTGGTAAAACAAGAAACCGTCGGAGACGGGTGATGCTCCCCAAAGTTTTTTTTTGGCACAATATTGCACTATATATTAAGATAAAAGGTAACGTCTTGAGGGGCATAACTTTGGACAAAATAATACCATGGATGGTTTAGCAACTTAAAAGAACAGCAGATTTTATATTTTGTTTTCATGGACATATGAAGATAAATTTCAAAGGGCCATAACTCTCTAAAAAAAAAAAAAAAATGACCTTTGACCTTGAAGGATGACCTTGACCTTTCACCACTCAAAATGTGCAGCTCCATGAGATACACATGCATT
>VMBQ01000243.1:64748-85470 GCA_007657795.1 Dreissena rostriformis | reverse complement strand
CGTATGGAAAGGCCTTGTCCATATACACATGCATACCAAATATGAAGGTTATATCTCAAGGGACATAGAAGTTATGAGCATTTTTCGAAACCTAAACGCAGATTTTGAAACCTAAACGCAGACCCTTACTCCAAGGTCAATGTCACAGGGGTCAAATTTTGTGTGCGTATCAAAAGGCCTTGTCCATATACACATGCATATCAAATATGAAGGTTATATCTCAAGGGACATAGAAGTTATGAGCATTTTTCGAAACCTAAACGCAGATTTTGAAACCTAAACGCAGACCCTTACTGTGAACAAAATTAATGGACAGAGTCATTTTAAAATCTCACAATGAATGACATAGTTATGGCCCGGACAAGCTCCTTTATGGCCATTTTTGACTTTTGAACTCCAAGTGTGACCTTGACCTTGGAGATATCGACGTAATTCTTTCGCATGACACACCGTCAAATGATTGTGACCAAATGTACCGAGTAATTTTAAAATCTCACAATGAATGACATAGTTATGGCCCGGACAAGATCATTTATGGCCATTCTCGACCTTTGAACTCAAAGTCTGACCTTGACCTTGGAGATATCGACGTAATTCTTTCGAATGACACACCGTCCAATAAATGTTAATAAAAGTACCAAGTAATTTTAAAATCTCACAATGAATGACATAGTTATGGCTCGGACAAGATCATTTATGGCCATTTTTTACCTTTGAACTCAAAGTGTGACCTTGATGTTGCAGATATCGACGTAAATCTTTCGCATGACACACCTTCCAATGATGATGAACAAATGTGCCAAATGATTTTAAAATCTTACAATGAACGACATATTTATGGCCCGGACAAGCTCATTTATGGCCATTTTTGACCTTTGAACTCAAAGTGTGACCTTGACCTTGGAGATATCAATGTAATTCTTTCACATGACACACCGTCCAATGATGGTGAACAAATGTGCCAAATGATTTTAAAGTCTCACAATAAATGACATAGTTATGGCCCGGACAAGCTCATTTATGGGCATTTTGACCTTTGAACTCCAAGTGTGACCTTGACCTTGGAGATATCGACATACTTCTTTCGCATGACACACCGTCCCATGATGGTGAACAAATGTACCAAGTCATTTAATATCTTACGATAAATGACATAGTTATGGTCCGGACAAACTTTTGGTTTAAAACACACTAAGTGACCTAGTTTTTCACCCGGCATGACCCATATTCAAACTTGACCTAGACATCATCTAGATACAACTTCTGACCAAGTTTGGTGAAGATCGAATGAAATTTTCGGGACAGACAGACCGACCGACCGACAGACCGACCGACTGACAAAGTGACTTCTATATAGCCCCCATTACCAATGGTAATGGGGGTATAATAATCATATCAATCATAATCATCATATTAAAAAATAACGTTAAAAAGTAGTCAACAACTATTGTAATTTTAAGCAGTTTATGTTTCAATATAGTCATTTTTCCTGTTGAGCAGCTTTCACAAAAAAGGCTGCGTGTGACCTTGTTTGTGCTTTGCTGTCTTTCTTAGCAGACACAGCGTTACATGAGGTGGAATACAAACAAAGAAGTGTTAAAAAAGTGTGACATTATCGTGCAAAAAAATCAATTTGTTCCTTCTGTCTCGGGGTTCAGATCATAGGAAATGGCTACTAATGATAACTGTCGATATATATAACAGGTTCGGTTTCTTATAGTATGTCAATAATGGTTTCAGTTCAGTACAGAGTACAGTTATAAGCAGCCATTCTTAATTGTAGCAATTTCACATAATGGTTTCTCATAAACGAACATGTATTACCAGTATGTGTCCACCTTATTCGTGTGTGTGTTTTCCGCTCCCTTATGTACAGTGTTCCTTTACTTTTTTTCAATCTGGGACAAAACGTTGTAAAATTGTCAATTTAAGTACCTTAAATATGTATTGAAGTTTTATTTGATATCCATTAGTTAAGAGTTGAACTCTGCAAGATTACAACAGTGATCGATCCAGATGCACATATCTAATCAAAGCGTTGAACTCTACAAGACTAGGACAGTGATCAAACGTGATGCACATATCTAATAAAAGCGTTGAATTCTGCAAGTCCACGGCAGTGATCAAACGTGATGCACATATCTAATCAAAGCATTGAACTCTGCAAGATTACAACAGCGATCAAACGTGATGCACATATCGAATCAAAGCGTTGAACTCTGCAAGTCCACGGCAGTGATCGATTGAAAAGCACATATCTAATCAAAGTGTTCAACTATGCACGACTACGACAATGATAAACCGAGATGCACATATCTAATCAAAGCGTTGAACTCTGCAAGATAACGACAGTGATCAATCGAGATGCACATATATAATCAAAGCGTTGAACTCCGCAAGATTACGACAGTGATCAATCGAGATGCACATATCTAATCAAAGTGTTGAACTCTGCAAGATCACGACAGTGATAGATCGAGATGCACATATCTAATCAAAGCGTTGAACTCTGCAAGATTACGACAGTGATAGATCGAGATGCACATATCTAATCAAAGCATTGAACTCTACCAGATTACGACAGTGATCAACCGAGATGCACGTATATAATCAAAGCGTTGAACTCTAAAAGATTACGACAGTGATCGATCGAGATGCACATATCTAATCAAAGCGTTGAACTCTGCAAGATCACGACAGTGATCGACCAAGATGCACATATCTAATCAAAGCCTTGAACTCTGCAAGACTACAACAGTGATCAACCGAGATGCACGTATCTAATCAAAGTGTTGAACTCTGCAAGATTACGACAGTGATCAACCGAGATGCACATATCTAATCAAAGCGTTGAACTCTGCAAGATTACGACAGTGATCAAACGTGATGCACATATCTAATCAAAGCGTTGAACTCTGCAAGACTACGACAGTGATCGATCAAGATGCACATATCTAATCAAAGCGTTGAACTCTGCAAGACAACGACAGTGATCGATCTAGATGCACATATCTAATCAAAGCGTTGAACTCTACAAGATTACGACAGTGATCAACCGAGATGCACATATCTAATCAAAGTGTTCAACTCTACAAGATTACGACAGTGATTGATCGAGATGCACATATATAATCAAACGTTGAACTCCACCAGATTACGACAGTGATCAACCGAGATGCACATATCTAATCAAAGCGTTGAACTCTACAAGATTACGACAGTGATCAACCAAGATGCACATATCTAATGAAAGCGTTGAACTCTACAAGATTACGACAGTGATCGATCGAGATCCACGTTTATAATCAAAGCGTTGAACTCTACAAGATTACGACAGTGATCGACCGAGATGCACATATCTAATCAAAGAGTTGAACTCTACAAGATTACGACAGTGATCGATCCAGATACACATATCTAATTAAAGCGTTGAACTCTACAAGATTACGACCTTTATCAACCGAGATGCACATATATAATCAAAGCGTTGAACTCTGCAAGATTACGACAGTGATCGACGGAGATGCGCATATCTAATCAAAGCGTTGAACTCTGCAAGATTACGACAGTGATCGATCAAGATGCTCGTATCTAATCAAAGCGTTGAACTCTGCAAGATAACGACAGTGATCAAACGTGATGCACGTATCTAATCAAAGCGTTGAACTCTGCAAGACCACGACAGTGATCGATTGAGTTGCACGTATATAATCAACTCGTTGAACTCTGCAAGATTACGACAGTGATCGATCGAGATGCAGTATATAATCAACTCGTTGAACTCTGCAAGATTATGACAGTGATCGATCGAGATGCACATATCTAATCAAAGCGTTGAACTCTCCAAGATTACGACAGTGATCAAACGTGATGCACATATCTAATCAAAGCGTTGAACTCTACAAGATTACAACAGCGATCAAACGTGATGCACATATCTAATCAAAGCGTTGAACTCTGCAAGTCCAGGGCAGTGATCAAACGTGATGCACATATCTAATCAAAGCATTGAACTCTGCAAGATTACGACAGTGATCAAACGTGATGCACATATCTAATCAAAGCGTTGAACTCTGCAAGATTACGACAGTGATCGATCGAGATGCACATATCTAATCAAAGCGTTGAACTCTACAAGACTACGACAGTGATCGATCAAGATGCACATATATAATCAAAGTGTTCAACTATACAGTACTACGGCGGTGATCCACAAAGATGCAAATATACCTCATTTAAGCGTGTAAGTTTGCAAGACTACGACATCGATCGATCGAGAGGCACTTATCTTATCAAAGCGAAACGACATTAAACTTAAGACTAAGGTAGATGTTGCAATGGTGTATGGGTTTATGCAGGCGTGATGAAACATGAATTTATTAATTAAACAATGTATACAAATGTTCAAGTACAAAACCTAATGTTTCGTTTATACTCAGTTGCAGGTTACAGTTCAGGTTTGCCATGCGATGTGTGGCCAAACCTGATCCATGATATTGAAAGCAGGCAAACAGACAAGCTACTGTCGGTTACATGCCGGTCAAACGCGATACTTGGTTTCAATATAAATGTAAACATATACAATACTTGAGATCCTAACTGAAATCGTATATTGGTTTCACAACTTTTACCTTACCCGAGATCCAAATTTGTAAACAGTCATTATCTCCACACCTGAAACAATATTTGTTATTGCATGTTAGTTGTTACTAGTAAGCATACCTGCATACTTCTCATATCGCACTGTCTCGTTATCAGGGGTATATACCTATTATTTTAAATTACTTTCAAGTCTAAAGCATCACTGGTTTTATTCGAAGCAACACAGTTCTAGAACATGAGGCTCACCGTGTGGGTCGGCGTCTACCAGAGCTATTATGGGGATAGAAAACATGTCCCAGAGGCGCCGCAGCAACATCCGCGTATTCACATCCGGAAACCCTTTACCCTTCAACAAGATATAACACATGTTGCATATACCGTAACTAAGTCATGAATTATATAATAATTAATATTATTATTCCATTAAAACACGTTTTGGATGTAAACATAATGCCAACTGGACGCACCGTGACTAGAATGCAGGGTCCCAATGTATCGCAGACTTTATCTTCCAACAACTTCTGGAATGTGGCGTCCTTCTCTACGACCAAAATAAATCTGGCACACGTAACGATGTCTTCGATAAGTTAAAGATACTTCAAGAATATATTATATTATTTATGAAGAAAATAAACACAGGTTTTTATTATTTTCTATATTTCGGAATTTACTATTATAATCCACTTGATTGTTGTATTTATCTAAATAATCACACCTGACAAGGATAATGTGAATGCCAGTTACATGGTTTGGGACCTGAATACCCTGAAAGAAAAGTTCACACGTTAACTGAGTTGAACTTAGTTGGTTATGTTAATACAAATATCAATCACAAATAAGGCTTCTAGAGTATTGCAAGCATTACCACGGCACCTGTCCTAAATGGTCAATACAATGTGTTCTAGGATATCTCAAGAAACGGCATCGGATGTTTTAAATCAAAGCCATGAAAAGTTATAACAGATCTTAGAATTCTGAGAAGTATGTAAGACTATTGTCAATGACAATTATGGTAAATTGGTATGAAACAAGGCGTGTCACAAAATGTGACATATGCTCTTAACTTACTAGTATATGCTTGTCAGAGGGGGTTGGGTCGGTAGAAAAAGAAAATCTTTAAAAGCGTGACTGTTGTTTGTGGTAGGGCGACAGGTGATACATGCATTTAAAATATGTCAACACTGTTCGATAGGTGGCACACGCCAACACCCATTTGTTCAGTGCATGCACTTTACAGGGTTAACATAAAAGGGAATTTACCGTGGGTTAAATTATTCATTGACTGCCGTATTAAATCCGTTTGCATTCGCGTAGTTTCTAGACCTATGAAGCTGAAATTTAGCACATCTACATAAGAAGGATGCTACTGTATGATAGTGCTGTAATTTATGGAATTGCATGTTATATATTTTATTGATATAGTAACTTTACATTTGCAGAATAAACGACAAATTTATAGTCTGGAAAGGCCGAATCGAACCTTTGGCTTATAAAAGTGACCTTACTTTTGGGTCACATTTGTGCAAAGATATTATAAAATCCATCCATGAATGACAAAATTATGGATGAGAATTTATTTTTATTTTTTAAGAGTGTTATGGCCTAATATGAACTTAACCTTTCAGGTACAGAGACAGGTGTTACATGCGACACGTTTTCTAATTATGGTTTATATTTGTGGCAAATTATTTTTAAATCCATCAATATGTGTCAAAAGTTTTGGCTAATACAAGAATTTTCAGCCGAACATCAGGACGCGGAGACGGAAAGTGCGGCTGCAGTATGCCGCCTTCTCCGAAAGTGAGAATACATAATACATGCATATTTGCGTTAAAATGGGTCACATTAAATTTGTAGACACCAGATATCAGGTAAAACCGTCAAAATCTGGAACCGGATAAACATAGAAAACAAGACACTGGCTATTAATCAAAAACACTTGGCATGTAAATTAAATGTATACATACCTTGTGTGTAAACGTTTGTTGTTCGTGTCCTCACAATAAAAGTCATAGTAAATTTGATTCTAATGAAAATACTATCGCACAATTTAAGATTCGTTTTGCTGATTGTTACCTCAAGAAAATTAATACTAATGTCTACTAGTATCCACATACTGAATATTTTATGGCCATTTATCTTCCCTTTCCTGTGGTTCTATAACTAATTGTGAGTAGTAGGGTTTGGTTAATGTTCACAGTTTTCCCCCAATTTCTTTGTTAAAGTGAATTTTCAAGATAAAGTAAAATATTTGCATCGTTGAATGACCATGCAACTGTTAAGGCATGTTAAAGCATCTTAAGGCCGCGTGCGAACACTGGCTTCTTTCAAGACCACACAATACCACACTCAACTATGTAAGGCAAGTGATTGCATAAATCTATAAATATGCTGTTTGCTTGTTTGTTAAGCTGTTGTTTGCCATTTTTAACAGTACTTTAGCCACATCTCAGCGGTGAATAAATCTACTCTGTTTTCTATATAAGCTGCTTAACCAGTACTAAGTGCACATACTTATGCAATTAACGCAGAAGTGACCTATGTGAATCAGAGGTAGGAGGGGAGTGGCTTCAGAAATGTTTTAAAACACGCTATGAGGCCGGGCTGGAAATAGAGCCCTCAGATGTGTAGTCCAGTGCTATGCCAACTGAGCTTGCCGGTGACAGTGCGACTGCAGAATATTCAGTTTTAGTTTGATCAAGCTGACCCTGTCACTTTGATTCAACCCGTTGTATGATCTTGCCATTTTCCCTTTGGGGCACAAGTTGAGATCGAGGGCATAAGTTTGAGAGGCGTGTATTAACACACAAATTTATAATACCGTCATTTAGAATGCATGTGGCGTTGGTCATGCAACACCTCTCCGTATTCTTGTTTGAGGCTATTAATAGGCATGAGCTGAAATTAACACAATTTATAAGTGTGCCCATATAGTAGCATAAAAGCATCTGCTATATATCGTTTAATATTATAGTAACTAGCAACTACTTTATAAATTTAACCGGTTCCTATTTCATAAGCTATCCGGTGCCAGCGTTTAACACATACAATACTCGTTATTCTACCAAATAAACAGTCGCTGATCATGTCAATCGCTTCTGAAGAATAACATTTAATGAAATCAAGCTTAGAATAAATCAGTATCTTAGTAGTATGGACACATAACTGTATGCATTTATTATGCTTTTCATCATGGTTTTGACCATGTACTGTCTGAACGTGAGGAGTTTCACTAAGATGAGCATTTCTTCTAGTGAATGAATATTCATGTTACTCTTTGAAATGGTTTTGTTTTGCTAATGAATCATCACAATGTCTCACAATCACAATTCACACAATATAATTATGCTGCAGGATCCTTTCCTGAACACGTATTTTCGATTTTGGATAAGAACCGTGATTACATTAGTCTTCTGCCATCAAAAACATACATCAATTATACATAATACGTTTATACATTCTTATTACTCTTGTCTGTACATGTGTAATGTTTTGTAATAAAATCCCATGTCTATTTACCACAGGATTGACCTCTTTAACAAATAATGCATATGAACCTCACATTGGCCTCTTTATGTGTATACCAGTTGTATGATCATATCAAACCTTATCTAGAATGACAAACAGACAACCCTATGGTCCAATGTTTTTACCAAGTTTCATGATAATATTGTATGTAATTGTCGAGTTATTATAATTCTAATTAATGCTTATACCACATTTATACTGTTTTCTGTTTCGTTGACCTCTAGCTCAATTTGATTTAATGCCACGCCTATAAATACTTTTTCAAACGTATGTGTTTATAAGTTTACTCTATTTATAATGTCAATGTTCACTGTGTTGATCGTTGAAGAAGTGTTAGAAATTGTACTATGTATACATGTTATGCTTTTTGTTAACTACTGTAAACTTTTGTCTGATTATTTGTTTAGCTCTTCAGGTATTTTGAGGAAATAAAGTTATATATGGTAACAGCGATGTGACCGTTGACCTCTGGTGAAAAATAAAATGTGCATAAACAAAGTACATATATCTTTAGTACTTATTAAGTTATCACAAGATCTTTGTTTAAGGAAGGACGGACAGAAAGGCGAACGGACGGAAGGAGGACAAATATATTGTTCGTTTCTTTGAAATAACAGTTTGGGGCCATTAAAGAAGTCAGTTGTAAACATGGCTGGACAGACGGAGCAATTACAAGCAGCAAACCATTTGAGAGTTCCTGCAATCTATGTAGTTGTTTTCCGCATCTTCAAACATGAGGTCGCCAGCAATGCAGCCCTTTGATGACGCTAACTGAAACATGTTTTCTTCACTTTAAATCTGAATCGTTTTTGCATTCACTGAGGCCTAATTCAGCTGGGGAGTTTAAAATGAAATGATTACGAAGAGATCTTATGAGACATTTTGAAGAATACAGACTCGAGAACGATGCTTGCGCAGAAACCATCAGATAAAGGCACATACCATATAACTGACATACAACATACATGTATAACAATCTTACCGGTAATTGTTATCTTAAAACAATTTTCGTTAAATTCTTAACAATGAAATTTGATGAAGAATATATACAAACACATACAAGCATCTTTAAAATGTTAAAGGAACAGTCTTTAGTGCTTTTATATTAAGAAGACGCGTGTTTAAATGTCACTACAATTTTTTTTGACAGATCGTTTGAATACAGTTTTTACCAGTAATGCCCTCGTTACTTGCCCAGCTTGGGCCAACTCATTAAACCGTACTGGAAGTTGTCTTGACGAGATCCATGCTGGTCCTCCAGCAAACATAAAGTAATAAAAAGCAAGTGTGTTTTTTTAAAACTTCTTGCATAGGGTAATTAAAACTACATGTTTATAATATTTAGCTGTTCGCTAAACAAACTAGCATGACTTAGTTAAAAGCAAGTCATGTTTGTAACATCTAAATGTTGGTCTCCACGAATTCAAATTGCTGAACCAATCCTTGTACAGACCGAGTGTTTTCACTTCCAATTACTGACCTTTTGATGTGTTTCATCATTACTGTGTAGTTTAGCAGTAATGACCTCTTGGTGACTCAGTTGAAACAGTAGGACAGGTTTTGCGAGGCAATGACTTACTTGAGATTACATTTGGTATATTTTGCAACTGTTGCATCACATTTCAACACCCTATATGTATACTCGATCATGTCTCAATGTAGCTGACACCAGGCCTACAAGCAGAAGAACCCCAATGGCTGCCTACCACGTGCAGGTGCCAGCGTGGAACGCGCAGCATGCAGGCGATGTTGTTCACGAGACTGTCCAGCGTGTGCTGATTCCCGAACACAGCAGGGTCTTGGTAGTACAGGTCCCTGCAACCAAAACCGGCACATACACTTTTATGAAAACATTAAACTGTGTTGAAGTAATGACAATGCATGCAACTTTTACAACAGTAACTTGTGACGGTTCTGCGCGTATAGTACAATTCCAGGACAGTTTAATTGAGCAATATCATCACGTACCGTTTCGTGCAATAATGATTGGTTTTTACTAGTCTGTACATAACTGCTATCACCTTCAGCATCATACCTGGAATACAAACAATCCATCAATTTAGTAATAATGTTACATAACAGGAAAAATACACACTATATTATCTTTCTTTTAAATTCATCCTACTTATAATAACATGTTTTTTGTAGAAAGAAAAAATGAAAATGTAAATCTTAAAATGGCAAAATGGTATTAACTTCTCTTTTTATCAAAAACAACTATAAATATGTTATTATTTTTCGGGAAATGTTAAACAAACAAACGTATTTTGTTCAGATACATTGGCGTGACAAAATGTAAACCGTTGCTTCCGAAAAAAGGAATTAATGTAACTGTAAATAGTATTTATTAAATGTTACTTAATTGACCATAAATATTATTTATTAACAAGAGGCCCATGAGGGCCTGAATCGCTCTACTGGCTGGAATGTCAATGGAATGGAAAGTCAACATGCAAGGGAATACTGAAAACACAAATCCTTTCATCCTTGCCAAATGAATTATCAGATGGCTTACATTTTATTTAATTTTAAATTAATAATTGCAACCAATTAAACAACCTACTTAAACGCCTCGGACCAATACAAATTCAAGGGGAGATAATTCTGGACTTTTTTCTCTGATGTTACCCATTTTCAATAGGGTGCGAGTCCTCATTAATATAAAGACACTGAACAAGTTTGAAAAGAATCAGATGAAAACTGTGGAGTTTATCGCGTAAACAAGAAAAAGTCTTACGCACGCACCGACGCACGCACGGACGGACGGTCTAATGTAACCCATTTTCAATAGGGTTCGAGTCCTCATTAATATAAAGACACTGAACAAGTTTGAAAAGAATCGGATGAAAACTGTGGAGTTTATCGCGTAAACAAGAAAAAGTCTAACGGACGCACGCATGGACGGTCTGATGTAACCCATTTTCAAAAGGGTTCGAGTCCTCATTAATATTAAGACACTGAACAAGTTTGAAAAGAATCGGATGAAAACTGTGGAGTTTACCGCGTAAACAAGAAAAAGTCTAACGCACGCACGGACGCACGCACGGACGGCAGACGGACAGTCTGATGTAACCCATTTTCAATAGGGTTCGAGTCCTCATTAATATAAAGACACTGAACAAGTTTGAAAAGAATCGGATGAAAACTGTGGAGTTTATCGCGTAAACAAGAAAAAGTCTAACGCACGCACGGACGCACGCAGGGACGGCAGACGGACGGTCTGATGTAACCCATTTTCAATAGGGTTCGAGTCCTCATGAATGTTAAGACACTGAACAAGTTTGAAAAGAATCGGATAAAAACTGTGGAGTTTATCGCGTAAACAAGAGAAAGTCTAACGCACGGACGGACGCACGCACGGACGGCAGACGGACGGTCTGATGTAACCCATTTTCAATAGGGTTCGAGTCCTCATGAATATAAAGACACTGAACAAGTTTGAAAAGAATCGGATGAAAACTGTGGATTTTATCGCGTAAACAAGAAAAAGTCTAACGGACGCACACACGCACACACACACGGACGGACGGACGGACGACGGAAACCACACCATGACATAAACTCTTCCGGCCTTCGGCCAGTAGAGCTAACTAGTTATATACCAGTCGGCAACATGTCAAGCTCATTTTTAAAAAATGCTCGTAATAATATAAAATTTAATAGATGCACAATGAACATATTGGACCTTTGTAAGTTAATGTGACCTTGACATTTCCCCATGGAGTGACACGCCTTCTCCGCATGGTGAACATTTTGGTAAATATTTCTTAAAATTGAATGATGAAGTAAGAGTCAAATGAAACTTTCATGTTCTAAAATTTGACATTTAACTTGTAAATTACAGTATAAGCGTGACTGTTGACCCCTAATTGGGACCTTGACATGTGAGCTATGGAGACAGTTGTTACTCATGACGTGCCGTCTCTAAATGGTAAAAATATTTTGTCAGTTTTTTTAAAATTACATGAATGAAAAAAAAAGCTACCACCATGAGAAGTTGTTATACAGCCATATTTGACCTTTGACCTCTAAATGTGATCTTGACCTTTGAGATAGGGAGACGGGTTTGCAGGTGACAGGTCGTCTCCAGTTGGAGTCATTTGTGATTTTTAAATTGCATTATGAATTAAGCAGTTATAGTCCGGACAAGAAAAACATGCCCAAAATAACCTTATTCGACGTAGCTGTTTAACCCAGGTACTTACCTTAATTGGGCTCATTGGGTCATTGTCGACCTGAAATGGCCCACAAGTCACCTGGGGGTGACTAGAAGCCGATTTTTGTCACCTCTTGGTGACATGAAGCCAATTGTAGTCCACCCGGGGGTGACTAGAAGCCGATTCTTGTCACCCGGGGGTGACTTCAAGCCGATTCTAGTCACTCTCGAAATCAGCATAAAGTCACCCTCCGCAACAATTTAATTTAAAAAAAAAAATACATAATTTGGTCGTATCACTGATTAAATTCCAGTGGGGTTTGAAAAACGCCTCACAACAACGGCCGTGGCTAATTATTAGATGGTCATGCCAACGGCTACGAAAATAAAATTATGCTCATGCCATCGGCTGAGACAATGGAAAATGGCATGATGAGATGTGGACGTTATTCCCTGCTCAAAATGGTAAAATTGGTAATTTTAACTGTGTACATATAGACAAACCGTTATCCAAAGATTTTAGTAGTTGTATATTTTATTAAAGTGACGCATAGTATATAGATAATCATTGGTTTTAACAGAAATAATACGATCAATCAATCAATATATATATATATATATAAATCTATAATATGCTTCACAAATAAATGCCGCTGAAGAAGACCGAGAGGTCGAAAGCTACGGCAAATTTAAAATAATCAAAGCGTTTTATTTTTTATAAACGGCTAGAAGCGACTTTGTGATATAAATATAATTACATGTTGTATATATATAAGAATATTTGCAAAAATTGTACTACCCAGCCATATAAATGGCTAACGAGTCACTGAGCTAACATATTAGTGTGTAGTCATAGTCAGCGTCGACTTGAAGTCACCCTAGGGTGACAAAAATAGGCTTCTAGTCACCCCCGGGTGACTTGTGGGCCATTTTAGGTCGACAATGACCCAATGAGCCTTAATTGGCCTTAAGGCCAAACAAAAAAAAATGTGTGGTTCGGGTAACCCGACCCTACCTACGATTTTGGTCCCGACCCTACTTTTTTTTCGTCTTGTTTAAACAAAAAAATATATAATTTTGATAATTTCTAGATTTAATATACTTAATTTTGCTCAAAGCATAGATTGTGGATATTAAAGCTATATCTGGACCCAGATATTCTGTTGCAAACAATCCTTTGTTTGTTTACAGTTTTACTGTTAGGTAAGGTAAAATTGTAAAAAGGTAAAGGATTGTATGCGATAGAATATCTTGTACAAAGTATAGAACTGTCGCATTTAGGCGGTTCTAACGAGTACCCACAATTTATTTTTACAGCAAAATTAGAAGACAGTGTAAAAACTTTAAAATGGGACGGCTGTTAAATGCTTATGTAGGCCTGCTTCAGTGTCTCTGAAAGGTTTGATTTTGGATGGGATTTAAACTCTCATTTTCCAGTAGCTCTATTTATTAATATGTATAGACAGGGTCTGACATATGCTCTGTTTGAGCTGCCATGTGTCAGGTGGATGGATGGTTCAATAACTGAATGAAGATGTGTTTTAGAGGTTAGTATCATGGAATTATGGGCATTTTCTGAAACAAAACGACAATGTATGGTTAACAAAATATATTAAAACACTATAGCCATTGCAAAAGCATGTGAGCCATCGCAAAGACCAACAAAAAAAACCTACCTACCCTACCTTATGTTTTTTCAGCCGTTACCCGAACCACACAATTGTTTTTGTTTGGCCTAACCAAGAGCCAATAAAATGTTTTTATAAATTATGAAATTTTCCGCCAGTATGCCCAAATCAATAACTGCTGGAATTTCGCATTTGCTAAAACAAACTAAACTTATCAAAATAGAAAACATTATGTTTTTGTCTTCAAAAAGTGTTAAAATCAGAAAAACTGGATAAAAATCTGTGTTGTGTAGTATAGCATAAAGGAAGTACGCCATTAGGAAATCCCCAATATTTCTGTAGATTTGTTCATACGACACATTGACACATTTTTGGTTCCTCATCAATACGATTATACGTACCGGTATTGGCTTTGTGCTTATAATAAATATATTACAGTAAATTTTGTCGAAATGTCAACATCGGAGCCTTATGAAGTTTTAGTGCCAGTTCGCAAAAAAATGTATTCAGGTCTTCAAAGAAACGTCGATATGTTAAATTTATATTCATTTGCTCATTAAAATCCAGATTTGAAACAAGGCAAAACGCGACATAAATGCCATATACCAATATATTATGTTGATCGCCAACATTGTCAAACAGGAGTCGCTAAAGCCATTTTTAATTAATATCTGGAGTGATCAACCCTGCGACACACAACATTTTTATCTCCAAGCTTGTTTTCACAAATACTAGTCTTTGTTGGGCGTTTACTTTCTCGGAGTAGGGTCTCCGATAAGATTGTAACCTACGATTGTACTCATTTAAATTGCGGCCAAAAAATGTTCAGAAAAGCATCTGCGAAAATAGTTATTACTTTTTTATTTTAATAAATAGACGATCGTTTTCAACAACAAAAAACAAATTAACACGGACGCCGTATGTCTTTTTTAACAATATATTACTTGAACCTATAAATGTAACCTTGACATTTGATGTAGGGTGACAGCTGCTACATGTGACATGTACACTTAAGAATGATGATGAACATACATTGTCGGTGCAATAATTTTGATATAGGTATTCATTATTTTAATTTCAACACAACACAAATGTATGTCTGAGCCCACCCCAACACCTTTGTACATGATTTAGGTTGAATGCCCTACATTTCAGCATATCTAACTAAAAGAACTACACATTTACAGTTGTCCTCTTCATAGCAAATATGTTTATTTTTTATATCTAATCATGCATGCCGACATACCTAATTTCTTAAGTGACTGCAGGGACTCGAAGCGTACGGTAGTCAGTCTCTGATTTCGCCTCATCTGCAGGCCGAGGTCCTCATCGAAACTGTACAAATTAGTGAAATGATCGACATTACAAGCTCATTAGACTTTAACTAGACGTTTGCTTTCAGAACAAAAGCATAGTATGGCGCCAAATCGACTGTAAAACTGAACATGTCAATAAGTAACAGGTGTCTTTTTGATTTACACCTTTGACATACTAAACCCAAAGCCAATAGGGGTCCCGGGTCTTAAATAAGGGTCTTGTATTCATGAAGACCAATCACAATTAAAAATAATTATGCACTACTCATAAATAATTTTGAAGATATGATGGTGAACAAACGGACCGATGGAAAAGCCTTCCCTCATTCTAGCGTTCTATCTGTTAAGACGTCAGATATCCAGAAGAAAGCATTTGACTTTATTCCATAGAATTTAAGTTTTTATAAGAGGTGCTGATGGGGCACTTTATTGAATGCTTTAGCAAAATCCATAATGATGATGTCAGTTTGTATACCTTGATTATTCGATTGGGTTAGGTTTTGGAGGAACGGGTTTTGAACGGGAAGGTCTTAACCCGTGTTGGAGGTCATATAAAATAATTTTTCATCAAGGTGAGGCATGATAGAGCTAGCGATGACATGTTCAAGTACTTTACAGCAAATGCATGTAAGTGATATTGGCCTGTAATTTATAGCATTATGTTTGTCTCCTTTTTTATAGACTGGGCATATATTTGCATGTTTCCAATCAGTTGGGATTTTTCCAAAAGACAGGGACTTTTGACAGAAGTCAGGATTGGGGATATTTCTGTACTGCATTCCTTTAATACGCTGCAGGGTATTTTATCTGGACCTCAGGCTTTGTGGATTTTAAGGTTTTGTTGTCCATTTTGTGTGATGTTGATGTCTGGCAAAGAAGGATGAGGGCTGGGACCATTGTTAGGAATAGTATAAGATGTGATTGGTGTGAAGGCATATTGAAACTGTCTGTTGGGGATATTAGCTTTGTTTTGAGGTTCCGTTTTAAGGAGACCATTTTCGGCTTTCAGTTTTTTTAGTCTTGATGTTTGAGAATATTTGTTTTTAATTTTAGAGTGTGCTGGGTTATCTTGTTCTTAAATTGGGATGTCAAATATGAGGTTTTCAATGTTTTGCCAATGTGCCTGGCGCTACTCTTTTTGGATTTGGCTTTTTAGTTGCTTTAGTTGATTACTTTTACGGTTTTGTTGCTGAGATTTAAGGTATTCGCGTTAATATGTGTTCTTTTTTTTTTTTAATTCTTTAGATACCCAGAGAAGTTTGTTGTTGTTTTTTATTAGTTTTTTTTAGATGGTATTGTGTAAGTCTTCTTTAAATGTGTTCCAAAATTAATAGTGTCTTTGTCTTGGTCAGCATATGTTTGATTTGGTAATTTTTTTTGTGTTTCTTGCAGGTCCATTTTAATTTCAAGCCAATCTGCTTTTGAGTATTTATCTTTGTGTATGTTTGCATCTTCTAAGAGAGGTGGTAATTTCCAGACAGAGACTATTACAGAGGCGTCGGAGCTAAGGCGGCAGGGGCGGCAGCCGCCGCCCCAATATTTTCGGCAAAAATGAAATTTCGGCAAAGACCTTTTTTTATTTCATTTTTTATTTCAATACCCGTATATTTGAAAATATCTTTACCACGAAGCAAGGTTATCACGCTTTCGCGGTTATGACACGTGTATTGTTGATTGTCATCACCCGCCCGCGGTAATGTACGTGTCAATTATGTTGTTAATTGATCGGTCTCTTATATAACGATAATCCCTTTATTCTTGAGTATTTAAACCTGGGAATCTTTAATTGTCTGTATGATCTAAGCCTTTGCTTCTTTTTATTAATATAAAGGAAAGTATGCCATGAAACAAATGTGCCGATATCCAATAGTCCTTAATTATCACAAAATTAATTAAACCTTGTGGCACCTATATGGTTGCCGGCCAGTGTTCAGTATTTAATGTAAAAATGACATTGTGGTACCTGTATGGTTGTGTGAAAATTAACTATATAGACAAATTACAATAATTGATTGCGAAAGCGTTCACATTTGATCGTCCTGTGATATTATAGTTGTTTTTTTCATGCGATATGGTAATATTGTTACTGTACATACATGTATAAAAAATACATCAAATAAAACTTAATACTAGCATCTTAATTTGACTTTTAGCATATGTTAAATCCGTTTTGACGTTACATGATCCCTTTTGTTGTGTCGCCTGCTACAAAGTAGCTGCGACATAAAGAGATCACTTTCCTATCGTCTGTCTGTCTGTCACAACTTTCGTCATTCAATGCCTGCAATAGACGTGTATAAGGTCAGGTATCAGGCATAAAAACGCACCAGAATACGCCATTTGATGCTAAAATTTGAAGAAAAAAAATCCAACGGGAGGGCGACACCCCCTCCCATACCCACCCCCTCTGCCGCCCCAATGTCAATTTGCTTCCGACGCCTCTGTATAATGGTCAGCTTCAACGATAGGGGGTATTGTTTCGAAGTTGTCGATGATAGCAGGATAATTTGTAAGGAAACAATAATTTTATCACGTGTTGATTTGTTTACGATTTGTGTGGGGGAATGGTCAGAAGTTATTGGCTTTGTTTAATATTTGGTTTTCCTGGGGGCAGCTTGAGGTTTTCCTTTCAATGTTCCCTAGGTTAAAGTCTCCACTTAGAATAATAATGTATTTGGAATTTGCATTTATTCTGCTTAAGGATGTGTTTAGCTGTTTAAGTGATGTGTCATCGTTTGGTTGTGGTCTGCAAAATGAGCCAATTAAGATTTTCTTGAGTTTTGGATAGTTATTTCATCCCAGACTCTTTCATCTCGCAATCTGTTTGCAGTTCCCTCGCCATTGAGATGACTGGTATGTTTACGCAGAAGATGTGTGAAAAAATAATCAGGTGTGTTTAGAACTAGTCCCTTTTGCAAAGTTTCCGCAGTTTTGTTGTAAAAATTAGCATTTAAGGGCCGATTATCTGAAATAGGAAGTACAACAAAATGGCGACGAAATACGTATTTTTTTGTGGAGAAATAAATAGTTTTCAAAAATATTGAGTACAATTCGCAAAAAAATAATGACGTCGTTTGCATATTTTTCTTGATGTATGTATATTTACGCGATATAATATCTATCGAAGTTTTGATGTTACCTGTACTTAAAATTCAAGTAATATCAACGCGAAAATGTATGTGGGAAAAAAATAATATGCACAGGTATGTCTATAGGTGCCTCTAAAACTTATATGTACAAACGGTAAACGCCCAGGCGGGCTTTTGTCTGAACCACATGCTTTTAATTGAGCAAAGGAAATTTATATTTACATAAACTTCATTATTAAAACGGAAAGTTGTTTATATTGCATGACATCACTTGACGTTGAGCCGTCACGCTTGATCAGTCAAACAGCATGAGGACAATTGGCCCTAAGGCGCTCACCTGAGACCCTAAGGAATTAAACTATTATGACAAGGTAGAGATCAAAATAATTAAAGTACTTTATGAAACATAAATATTTACTTTCTAGGCCAATTTTTATTTGTTTAACTTGGCTGAGAGACCATTAGAACAAATGCTCTTATCGAGGTTCATGAAAATTAGACAAAGAAAGTGACTTCTAGAGTATAAACCTACAGTGTTCTGCCGTGAAAATTTACTGTTGGGGACAAGGACCCTTTAGGGTTAAAAAAGTGGGGCCAAAAGGGAAAAATCTGGGGACACAGAAATATATTTGTAGCAGAATTAAATGTTCAGAAACTACATGCAGTTGTTGTTGTATAGAAAACTCATTGATTTACAACAAACAAAACATCGTCTTTTAACTGATACTTACCAATTAATATAATCACAGTTTGCAACATTGTTTTTATTTTGATAATTTAATCCAAAGTTTTCATGTTAGCAGGTGTTTTTTCTACACTGAACATGTTAACAAATGACCGAGGACCCTATTAAAAGTCTCGCAAAAATTCGCAATATGTGTGAATTGACAGTTTGACGTCATCAAAGGAAAACCGCTTCCTGTCTGAAGGCATAAAGCCCACCGTTCACGCCGACAAAATTGGCTTCCTTTGTTTGGCAATCAAACATCAAAATATGTAACTGCACGTGCTTAGCTCCGCCTTTCGAATCTTGCAGGGAACGGAGGTGGAGTTTAACGTTTAATTGACAGGGCCCTCAATCCATTTTAGGGGAAGCGGGTCGCTACCCATAGCAGGGGGAATTTTCGCGGCGTTTCCCTTTTGCAGGGGTCACGCAACTGGGCGAAATGGGGGATTATATCGCCCTGTCTTCCCTGAAATCGCCCGGATCAAAAGCACCGGCGATAATCACTTCGCCCTAAAATCGGGCAATTATCATATCCGCAGCACTATCAAAGTGGCTTCTGTTTATTACCAAATACACGCCGAAGTCAATCAACTGACCGAATCGACGAAACTCCGCCCCCTGGCGTAGTAAATTACCTATTGAAAATTGATAAGCAACCATTCACAGCGCTCGTCATACGGGTATTTGGCGGGAATCTCTCTTGACCATTCAGAGCATGGGTTACAAAGTCCGTTTCGGCTAATAGAAAATATGACACCGGACGAGACACTTTGTTAATTGATGTCAATTATCGCAATTATTGTCCCGAAAACAATGTGGATTAAAAGAATGTCGGTCTCTTATGTATTAATTGGTATCTGTTCTTGGTAGACAGGTATGTATATTTTATGCACCACGCCTGTATTGTCCATTTTTTCAAACCGCGAAAACTTGCTTTTCGCGAGTAGTAGATGCCTTAAAATGGTCCCGGACGGGAAAAGATGAGTGGATGCCGACGAATTCTGCGAACAATTAACGTATGTCCTCATAATGATGATTCTTAATACTTATTATCTTGGTCATGATCATTCAATTTCTGTATCAAGAACTCAGGCTGTAAACACCTGTAAAGCAAGCTCCCATTTAAATTCCAGCAAACACAATTTATTTACTCAAATCCGAATTATCTAGTGCAGTAAAAAAGTCCGATAATTTTCACACATGGCAAATGCCTTTTGTCTTGAAATGCCACGTGCTGAGCGTGTTACAAATTTACAGTTTTAACTGGCCCCGACATCAAAGACCTTTGATGTCTACCGACAAGCAGTGACAGGTGTTAACAGCGTGCAGTTTTTTTGGGATAGGTTTAATTGATGTCATTTCGGTAAACACAGTTGTGATTGTCAAAGACTTGTGTATTTAACTGGTTTTATTGTTGTTTCAACTGGAATTATATTTGCACGTTCTTGGTAATTATAATATTTTGTTTAGAAAAAAACATTAATATTAAAATTCAATATTAATTATTACTTCTAAACAAAATATTATAATTACCTTGCAAATAAAATTGATTATTAAAGGATTGTGTTTTCAACAGGAGTTATTGTTGTTTCAATTGGAAATATGATTGCAAGGTATAAAGTATGTTTTGTAAAGATAAAAAAGATATTAAAAATTAAATTCATGCAACATAAATA
>VMBQ01000243.1:44668-64652 GCA_007657795.1 Dreissena rostriformis | reverse complement strand
ATGAAAAACACACCGTTCTCGCCGACAAAATGGGCTTCCTTTGTTTTGAAATCAACACGCTAAACCAATCGGGTGTTTATAACTCAATAGCAACCGTCGAAATATGTAACTGCACGTGCTTAGCTCCGCCTTTCGAATCTTTTGCAGGGAACGGAGGTGGAGTTTAACGGTTAATTGAACACGTGTTTTACGGAAGTTGAGTCCTGAATGGCCGTAATGACTGGGTCTAAGCTTTGACACGACAAATAAATCTATCTAGGATTTTCCCAGAAAGGCCGATTTTCCAACTTTTTGTACAGTTACTTATAATGGCGTCTGCGTGTTTACGAAATTCGAAACACATTCATCTTAAATAATGGTGTCTTGTTGGATTATTACTGGATTGTATTATTTTTTTTGGCATGCTCAGTAGCACACTGCTATCGCGTTGTTGCGCGGCGGTCCCTGATAAGAACGGAAATTGTCCGCATTTACCGACTAGGCTCAAGTAATACACGCCGCGGGTATTAGCGAACTCGGCGGAACGCCGAGCGTTTTAGCAAGTTTGACTCGCTTTCCACCTCCGCGGAAGCACTCGCTAGCAGGAAAAAAAACCGCGGTGGGAGCGCGTTTTTTGGGGAAAACGCGTGCACTGTACTGTAGTTTTTATTCCTAATTCTTGTGCGCCCGCGGACCCATATACGGAAAACGGATGGGGACAAATCTGTTTTTTTTTTGCGCCAATGACGCAAGGGCGCATCCACGGCAGAACACTGAACCTAGTGACCTATTTTTTGAGCTCACATGACCCTTGAGTTTCAAAATCAGCTGAGATTTGATTGGAACAAAATTTATGTTCTGACCAAGTTTCATGAAGATTGGCCAATAAATGTGGCAATTGGCAATAAGTGCCGTAACAAGGTTTCACTATAGCCATGTAAGGAAAACTGCCCCCCTGGCGACCATGTTTTGCAAGGAACTGGAACCGTTTTTGATATTCAGCAGAGCTATCACAAAAACAAATTACATGACCAAGTTTTGTGAAGGTTGGACTGTAAATGTGACTTCTAGAGTATTAACAAGGTTTTACTATAGCCATATAACGAAAACTGGCCTGCCCCCTGGTGGCCATGTTTTTCAACGGACAAGAACCATTTTCCAACTTGGCCAAGATAGAACAAAATTTTAATGTTCTGATAAAATTTCATGAAGATTTGACTAAAAATGTGACTACTCAAGTGTAAACAAGGTTTTACTAAAGCCATATAAGGAAAACTGCCCCACCCCCTGGTGGCCATATTTTCCAACGGAAACATTTTGAAAATCGGGTGAGTTATCATAAGCACAAATGTTCTCACGAAGAATTATGAAGATTGGACTATTAATGTGACTTCTAGAGTGCTAACATGGTTATGATTTTGTTGATTTAATTTGAATTATTCTCAAGAGTTATAATAAAGGGACCTTTTCACGTTTTGGTAAATTAACAAAATGGGAAAAAAAATGTTTCAGATTCGCAAATTTTGGTTAAAGTTATGATATTTGTGAGGAAAAAGTAATACTGAGCATTTACCATGCTCTAAAAACCCATTATATGCATTAAATTAGCTTTTTCCTAATCAATGGACTTTTCGCGTGAACAATAATTGCCAGGAAAAGGTCTGCTGGCAAGGTATATACTTGTATTCAATCATCAGTCGTGCATTGTCAAAATAAACCCTCGAATATAGTTAGCAGTATTTTAACATTGCCATGATAAAGCTGTTACGCACGGAACAATCCTGTCAATTTGTTTGTTTACATGATGTCATTTCATATTTATCATGTTTTTCTGGCAACTTAAGTCATTTTGTTTTTTTCGTTTACAAATAATGGACCAATAAAGGACCTTTTTTTTAGAAAATGATGGGACACATAGCCTTAGGATACCAGATCCGTGTTGAATACAAAATAAGGGCTCTCGGAAATGCAGAATTAACGGTAAGCATATTTGTCACATACATTTGATAAAGGGCGCCATTCACAACCTAATTGAGAGTCCCCGGGACACACGTTTTAAGCATGACTGCGTATGGCGCAAAAAAACATTGCTTTGTTTCAAGTGGCAGTAATGTGCTGTAAAAATCGATATCTCACTTGTGGCATTTAACTGCAACAGTTGTTATCATTCTCAAGCTCCAAAAGTAAACAAGTCAGCAATGGGATATATTTCCTCATTAAACAATTCAGCAAAACAAGGGTAAACAAGCATTTTCTTTAATTTGAACTCATGACCTAGTTTTTGACCACACATGACACAGTTTCGAACTTAGCCAAGATATCATCGGGACAAATGTTCTGACCAAGTTTCATACAGATGGACAATTAATGCGGCCTCTAAAGTTTTCACATGGTAAATGTTTACGATACACAACACATGACAAGCGATAGACAAAAGGCGATCAGAAAAAATCACTTTGAGCATGTTGTGCTCAGGTGAGCTAAACAGAGAAGCCAAATACAGGCCTTATATCCAGAACATTCTCTTATTTGTTTGGCTCAACTCAGCAGATGAGATTTGAGTATCCACGCAGCATTGAGAATGTTGGTCAGCTCACGAACAATCTCAAATCTCAACTATAAGAATATGTACATATTCCGCCTCAAACTCAGGGTCGAGTTGAACTCAAAAAAGCTTTTACGAAAACCAAATTGAGCATGATGGTCCAACTCATCTCAAAAATTAAGAAAACAATCAAAGTTGAGTTAGAATATTGACTTAAATATGTTTGTGATACTGGGCCATGCTGTCATAAAATGGCATAAATACTGGGAAATATCAGAAACTGAACAACAAGTATTTGCAAACAAATTCATATCAAGGACAATCATAAAGACATTAAACATAAAGACTTTACTACCTCAACATCATTTTCTACCACTACTGAGGGGACACTGTCCACTGACAAAGATAACCTATTAAAAACAAATATGGCAGATGACCCATTATGTAAATGTGGCAAACCAGAAACAGTGAAACACTTCTTATTAGAGTGCTCACTTAATGCCATACACATAGAAAATATGTTGAACAGTTTATGGAACACATAAGGCATCAAGCTTGCAGAAGTATCTACACATACCTTAATGACATCAGGTCCATATGATGCATGGTACAGTAGAAGAGTCTTCATTTTATAGAAAGAACTGAACAAAAACTAAAACATAAACTGGGAGATTCAGGACGATTGAGCCCATTACAACAACAACAACTTTTTTGGTGAAGTCAGATAAAGTTAAAAGATCCACATTTTTATTAAAGGCAAGGTTGATAAGGATGTGAAGAGAGCAAAATCTGTAATGCATTATTTATATTTATTATTTGTTGCACGATTATTTATTCTGCTATACTGTCTATGTACCAAATGTGGACATTGAATAAAATGTATTTATATGATCAAGACCAAATATTTTGGGTATTGACTTGTTCAAATATCTGTCACCCCAACATTATTATGTCTTATTTCAACAGAATCTATTGAATTTCATTTAAGTTACATAGTATTGTTTCAATCAACCATAAATCTACAGATGGGGTTGAAATAGTACCTTCAATAAATCGAGCATAACCAATAAAAAATTGATGGACAATAAAAAGAGGAAATAAATAAAGCAAGCTTTAACAAGAGTTTTTACAAACAAGGTGTAGTTTACTGTTTATTTCTATTTTTATGTTCTTTGGAATTACATATATTTAACGTGTCAGGATTAAAGGACTCTGTTCTTGTAATTCACAACTCGTTATAGGCCTTAGTTACCGATACACGGCCGGTAATCACGGGCGCCATCTCTTTTTTGGGATGCATTAATAAATGAGCCAATGCTACTTCCGAGGTGGCGCTAAGGACCAGATGTTTTGAAATTTCCCGGATAATTCTACTGGGTGAGTAGGTTTTGTATGTTTTTTCAACATATTTTGCATTATTTTAAAAATCGGGCAATGTAGTGCAATTCAGCAAAGATTTGTTCATCCACAAATTTACAGAAACTTATAATCACAACCCATTTGGAAACGTGATGACCTTTATAAGTTGTTGCATGGTGAAGTTTTTAAAAGAAAATCAATGTATTTTTCCTGTGTAGCGAGCAAATTTCCACCCAATGAAATCGCTAACGAAATCAAACCATTGCTTTGAGCACGTACAAGTTGGTGCATGCACAAAAACATTGGCTTCTTGCCAATCTAATAGATAATTTTGAATTCTCCCAAAAGGGCTGGAGCCAATGCCAAGGAGGTGTCGCTAAGGACAGGAGGTGGCGCCAATGCACATGTTAAGCTATTTTAAAGCGACATATTTTATGTATATTATGTTTCCAGTTTCATACTTTGTGTGTGGTATTCCAGGTTGAATGTTCGATCTTTTTTCACTATTAGATCATAATAAACAAGGGCTGTTTGTAAAACATGCATGCCCCCTATATGGGCTATAAGTTGTAGTAGCAGCCATTGTGTGCATACGTTTTTTGTCACTGTAAACAACGGTGGTGGTGGTGGTGGTGGTGGTGGTGGTGGTGGTGGTGGTGGTGGTGGTGGTGGTGGTGAACCATTTTACTGTGTTGAGTCACCGTGACCTTGACCCTTGACCTAGTGACCTGCAAATCAATAGGGGTTTCCTGCCGGTCATGACCAATGTCCCTATGAAGTTTCGTGATCCCAGGCCTAAGCGTTCTTGAGTTATCATCCGGAAACCATTTTACTGCTTCAGGTCACTGTGACCTTGACCTTTGACCTAGTGACCTGAAAATCAATAGGGGTCATCTGCCAGTCATGACCAATGTCCCTATGAAGTTTCATGGTCCCAGGCGTAAGCGTTCTTGAGTTATCATCCGGAAATCATTTTCCTATTTCCAGTCAACCATTTTACTGCTTAAGGTCACTACGACCTTGACCTTTGACCTAGTGACCTGAATATCAATAGGGGTCATCTGCCGGTCATGAGCAATGTCCCTATGAAGTTTCGTGATCCCAGGCGTAAGCGTTCTTGAGTTATCATCCGGAAACCATTTTCCTTTTTCCAGTCACTGTGACCTTGACCTGTGACCTTGACCTTTGACCTAGTGACCTCAAAATTAATAGGGGTCATCTACCAGTCATGACCAATGTCCCTATGAAGTTTCATGATCCCAGCCGTAAGCGTTCTTGAGTTATCATCCGGAAATCATTTTCCTATTTCCAGTCAACCATTTTACTGCTTAAGGTCATTGCGACCTTGACCTTTGACCTAGTGACCTGAAAATCAATAGGGGTCATCTGCCGGTCATGACCAATGTCCCTATGAAATTTCATGATCCCAGGCATATGCATTCTTGAGTTATCATCCGGAAACCATTTTCCTATTTCCAGTAACTGTGACCTTGACCTGTGACCTTGACCTTTGACCTAGTGACCTCAAAATCAATAGGGGTCATCTGCGAGTCATGATCAATGTTCCTATGAAGTTTCATGATTTTAGGCCTAAGCGTTCTTGAGTTATCATCCGGAAACCATCTGGTGGACCGACCGACAGACCGACCGACCGACCGACATGAGCAAAGCAATATACCCCCTCTTCTTCTTTCTTGCATAAATATAATCGAAAAAGTTACGTCTACATAATAATGAAGAAACATGTGTTGCAAAGAGATTTTGAAGATTTCTGTCATTTAATATACTATAAAACTTAAATTAACTTGATCATAATAAAAAAATGTTAACGAAAAAAGACCGAGCTATCCTAATTTTTTTGGAGATGTTAGTGGGAACAAACGACATATTTTAGCCTAATTAAGATTCGTTGACCTTTGCATTTAAGTGAATTTAGCATTTGGATTAGGGGACAAAACTCATCGTTTCAAGTAGAAGTAACATCATTTGATTATTTCGCGAATTATCTTACTGTATAATTATACACATTTTTTTGTAGCAGAATTATTTTGAGTATTTAGTTATTGGACTTATAGAGTATTACATATTTTGGGTATATATTGTACATTATATTTTATTCAGGTTGCTGACTTCTTAATTGAGTTGGTTACTTATATATTTAAAAATTAACATCTTTGTTTTTTATTAGAATGTGTATATGTTCTGTATTTATTTTTACGTATTTACGTTGAAAAATAAAAACAGGAACATTATCTATCAAATGTAAGTCATATAATGATGTTATTGTCATACGACAGTTAATTCATATATCGTGCATTGGAGCCACCTCCTGTCCTTAGTGCCACCTCCTTGGCATTGGCTCCATCTCTTTTTGAAAAATGCAAAATTATATATTAGATCTGAAGGAAACCAATGTGTTTGTGCATGCAGGAACTAGTATATGTTAAACGAAATTGATGGACGTCGTTAACAAATCAATGGGGTGAAAACTTGCTCCTCACACAGGCAAAATACGTCGATTTGCTTTTAAAAACTCCACCATGCCACAACTTATTAAGGTCCTCACGTTCCCAAATGGGTTGTGATTGTATGTTTCTGTACATTTGTGGATAAATTAATCTTCACTGAATCGCACTACATTGTCCGATTTGTAAAAAGAACATATACAACCTAGTCACCATGAATGATCCGTTAAATTTCAAAACATCCAGGCATAAGCGCCACCTCGGAAGTAGAATTCGCTCATTTATTAATGCATCTCAAAAAAGAGGTGGCGCCCGTGATAAACGGCCGTGCGATAAGCCTATCGTTCAATTACTTATAGTTGGCAGTTTTCAATAATATTTTTACAAATACTTTGAATTAATCACAACTTGTATTTTATTTTATTATTATTTTTGTTTGATGCAGTTAGTTTGAGGCATTGGAAAAAAACATACAAAAATAGGCAGATTTAGGTAATTTGCCAGTGTATTGATTTGATTTTGTGAATATTGATTAATTATTTATGTTTATAAGAAATGTTGATTGATTTTAGTGTCTGTATTTACTGATATGATTTGAATTGTATTTTTGTATTTTTCATTGATATCAATTTTTATAAATGTCCATTTTTTTTAATATTTTAGAAAATCGTCTTCATTAAAGATTCAGGACGTATATCCCAGTCTCTTCTTTCAAACCCTTCTTTACATACACATGTATTCAACATTTGTTAGTGGAATTGTGATTGTTACATATCTTCAAAACTAATTAAATGAGAAAATCTATTTAAAGACCAAAAAGATCTCACCACACGTCTCCCCATGCTGTTGTGCTTGGGTAGGTGAGAGTGGGGGGCAGGCCAGTGGACAGCTGATGAACTATGCTGCCGATTATTGCCTCTATCTTCACTAGCACATCCTCTCTGGCAAACCTAGCAACAAATAATACAAAGAAAAGTGGTAGCCCACCTGATAATTAAGATAACAACAAGAGTACTTAAGGTAGAATATTTGTAATGATTTTCAACCATACTTTTTCCATGTTTGTTGATGTTGGATTCCACTTTAGATTGTATTCGAGTAAACACATATATATTCGGAATTTTATTGCTATCTTGCCGTTTAGAAAAGTGAGAACAAGGGAAAAAATTGTCACAAAACCAGGTTTTCAATGCTGAATGTTAAAAAACTCACTAAGTGACCCCATGACCTAGTTTTTCACCCGGCATGACCCATATTCAAACTTGACCTAGACATCATCTAGATACAACTTCTGATCAAGTTTGGTGAAGATCGGATGAAAAAAACTTGAAATAGAGAGAGCGGACACAAGCTTGTTCCGCCCGCCAGCCCGCCAGCCAGCCCGCCCGCATTCGCCAATCTAATAACCAGTTTTTACCTTCGTTAAAAACTTTAAAGCCCTATTAACTTTGAAATTAAATAAAAGGAGATAATTCAAAAACAAAGGTAGATAGAGTTATGGTTCTTAGTCACTGCACTTCTCCTATTTGCCATATGTTTATATTTCAAGTTTCAAGTAAATCCCTTCAGTAGATTAAAGGTAGATAGAGTTATGGTTCTTAGTCACTGCACTTCTCCCATTTGCCATTAAGGGTATCACGTTTAAACGTTTAAACAGTCNGTCGTTAACAAATCAATGGGGTGAAAACTTGCTCCTCACACAGGCAAAATACGTCGATTTGCTTTTAAAAACTCCACCATGCCACAACTTATTAAGGTCCTCACGTTCCCAAATGGGTTGTGATTGTATGTTTCTGTACATTTGTGGATAAATTAATCTTCACTGAATCGCACTACATTGTCCGATTTGTAAAAAGAACATATACAACCTAGTCACCATGAATGATCCGTTAAATTTCAAAACATCCAGGCATAAGCGCCACCTCGGAAGTAGAATTCGCTCATTTATTAATGCATCTCAAAAAAGAGGTGGCGCCCGTGATAAACGGCCGTGCGATAAGCCTATCGTTCAATTACTTATAGTTGGCAGTTTTCAATAATATTTTTACAAATACTTTGAATTAATCACAACTTGTATTTTATTTTATTATTATTTTTGTTTGATGCAGTTAGTTTGAGGCATTGGAAAAAAACATACAAAAATAGGCAGATTTAGGTAATTTGCCAGTGTATTGATTTGATTTTGTGAATATTGATTAATTATTTATGTTTATAAGAAATGTTGATTGATTTTAGTGTCTGTATTTACTGATATGATTTGAATTGTATTTTTGTATTTTTCATTGATATCAATTTTTATAAATGTCCATTTTTTTTAATATTTTAGAAAATCGTCTTCATTAAAGATTCAGGACGTATATCCCAGTCTCTTCTTTCAAACCCTTCTTTACATACACATGTATTCAACATTTGTTAGTGGAATTGTGATTGTTACATATCTTCAAAACTAATTAAATGAGAAAATCTATTTAAAGACCAAAAAGATCTCACCACACGTCTCCCCATGCTGTTGTGCTTGGGTAGGTGAGAGTGGGGGGCAGGCCAGTGGACAGCTGATGAACTATGCTGCCGATTATTGCCTCTATCTTCACTAGCACATCCTCTCTGGCAAACCTAGCAACAAATAATACAAAGAAAAGTGGTAGCCCACCTGATAATTAAGATAACAACAAGAGTACTTAAGGTAGAATATTTGTAATGATTTTCAACCATACTTTTTCCATGTTTGTTGATGTTGGATTCCACTTTAGATTGTATTCGAGTAAACACATATATATTTGGAATTTTATTGCTATCTTGCCGTTTAGAAAAGTGAGAACAAGGGAAAAAATTGTCACAAAACCAGGTTTTCAATGCTGAATGTTAAAAAACTCACTAAGTGACCCCATGACCTAGTTTTTCACCCGGCATGACCCATATTCAAACTTGACCTAGACATCATCTAGATACAACTTCTGATCAAGTTTGGTGAAGATCGGATGAAAAAAACTTGAAATAGAGAGAGCGGACACAAGCTTGTTCCGCCCGCCAGCCCGCCAGCCAGCCCGCCCGCATTCGCCAATCTAATAACCAGTTTTTACCTTCGTTAAAAACTTTAAAGCCCTATTAACTTTGAAATTAAATAAAAGGAGATAATTCAAAAACAAAGGTAGATAGAGTTATGGTTCTTAGTCACTGCACTTCTCCTATTTGCCATATGTTTATATTTCAAGTTTCAAGTAAATCCCTTCAGTAGATTAAAGGTAGATAGAGTTATGGTTCTTAGTCACTGCACTTCTCCCATTTGCCATTAAGGGTATCACGTTTAAACGTTTAAACAGTCTTGTTCCGTGTTTTGCTCAAACACATTTCTAAAAACAGTAAACGTTTAAACGACAGTCAATATCAATATAATAAATATTGGGGTGCAAATAACGTAGCCGACTAGCCGTACGAAGTGTATCGATGACAAACTGCGAGACCCGGGTACTTGCGGTAAAACCGGGCACTACCAAATTCGGCAGTAATTTATTTCTGATTGGTTAGCGGATGGCACGGACATGAACGGAATCTAACGGAACATCTTCGCTACTTTCCGAAAATCTTACAACTTGGCAACGAAACAGTGCATATGCCGCCCTCTTGAAATATTTTAAGTGATTGATTAGCAAAGTAAAGCACTGCGGAAGCATGTTGAAAGGCAAAATTTTAACCAAATTAGATGTTGATTACGTTTTTGCTAGTTAACTGTTTTTTTATTTTCTGCAGTCAAACGATATGCACATTGTATTTCATGTGCAATAAAAGTACATTTGTTTTCGGAGTGTGGTTTTCGGATACAGTATTTTTCGTTGATTTTACATTATTTTCGACGCTCTTTAAATTGTTTTTATAGAATGACGAATACACATGTGGTGATACGGATGGTCTGCTTTATAATATGTTATGGTTTTAATAAGACGTTATTGCGCGAATGGGATATGCACTGAATATAACTTCCGGAAATAATTACTTCTTTCAGTTTGGAAATGTGATGGTACTGATGCTTTTAAAACGGACATAGTGATACCGTTTAAACGGTAACGTTTTGTTTATTTCATTTCGTTTAAACGTTTAGAAAATCTGTAAACGTGATACCCTTATTTGCCATCTGTTTATATTTCAAGTTGTAAGTAAATCCCTTCAGTAGATTTAGAGTCATCTCCGGACAAAAATTAACTTTGAAATTATATAAACGGAGATAATTCAAAAACTAAGGTAGATAGAGTTATGGTTCTTGGTCACTGCACTTCTCCTAGTTGCCATCTGTTTATATTCCAAGTTTAAAGTAAATCCATTGAATAGATTTTGAGTTATACTGTGCACAAAGTTTCGGAAAGAAAGATGGATGGACGGACAGACGGACAGACCGAGACCATTACTATATCCCCTCCGAAAAAAAAATCGGCGGGGATAAAATCGAAGACATGCCTTTGTGTTTATGCCATATAGCCTAAGTTTGTGTGCAGCATTTTGGTGCTTTTTTGGGGGGACTATTCAACATTGATAAATTATTGTTTGCGGACTGTTCATTGCTTTTGAATAAATGTTGCTGCAGAAACCCTGTTTTCTGAGGGTGCCTGCATTTAGGCGAATGAAATTTTCTTTGAAGAAACATGACATAACTTGTTATGGCATTTTTTGAAAGAGGACGTGTTCATCTTTAACTGGTTTTTCTGCTTATCATACCTCTACTCTCCCATTTTTAAAGAAATAATATAATATTATAGCAAAGGCTCCCCATTTTTTTGCAGGAATGAATAATTATGTTGTATGATGTTTGACATGTTATAAAGATGATGTCATCAGCACTTTAGATATGTATTTGTCAAATACATTTTTAGCATTTTGTTGTTGTTTTTTTGTGAAAAACAGGGGACTGCCCTGTTATGTTGACAAGCCGCACCATTATTTCATTCTAATCTTCCTCTGATATATTACAAAACAACAGGGCAGTATCCTGTTATTCTCTATTTTTGCAAGTAACAGATAAAAGATTACTAGACATTGAGGCCTGTAATGGATTTGTGACTTTTGAAGAGACTGTTAAATCTCATTAATTACGCTTTCACATACCTTTCCGTTTTCCTGGGATAGCCCATTAATTTCCTTCTGTAATTATATAGATATCTACATGAGATTTTATCAGATGTATAAAACAACAGTCACATGCGATTGGACGCAATTATGCCCAGTGCAGTTTTAGCCTCTTTTCCTGTACATAAGACCACTTAAGAGTCAATTTGACTTTTTATACTGAATGAAAACATTTTCAACACAAGTAAGACATTGAATTATACTTTTTTTTATGTCTTTACAATAAAAGAAAGGCAAAGTAATTTATATATCAGGTATTTCCTTAGTAACACTCTAATACTAGGAACGCCTCCAGCAACCCTGATTTGTTCATATGGTATAGTACCACAGGGCTTTTCACCCTTATATAACAGGGGCCGATATTCGGCCCCTTCCCAATTGAAAATAAGGTCATTTTTTCCCAACATTGGCAGAAGAATTTCCCAAATTGTAAAAAAAANATGAGCTCTAATATGATTAAGAATGCATCACAATGTTTATTTTAATACTTCTGCACAATGAAAAAGACCCTGTTTAAACAAGATGTGTTTGTGAAACACTATGTCCACTTTTGAGCGATTTTGACCCATAAATTTGACCTTTGACCTTGAAGGATGACCTTGACCTTGACCTTTCACCACTCAAAATGTGCAGCTCCATGAGATACACATGCATGCCAAATATCAAGTTGCTATCTTCAATATTGCAAAAGTTATGGCCAATGTTAAAGTTGGCGCAAACCAACCAACAAACCAACCAACAAACAGACCAACAGACAGGGCAAAAACAATATGTCCCCCAGTATATACTGGTGGACATAAAAACTTTCAAAAACTTTTAAAAACGCGGTCTTCCCAAAATGAGAAGTTATCGCGCATGAAATTCCCAATTTAAAAGGCTAGGGCCTCTTCCCAATTTCCTGATGAAAAGCCCTGTACCAGAAAGGCCGTTTACCAAAAAGGCCGTACCAAAAAGGCCGTACCAAAAAGGCAGCATAAGTGAACCAAAAGGCCTCATAGTATACCAGAAAGGCCATACACTATTTTTTATTATCATTGAATAGTTATGCTGAATATAATTAACATATCTATTAAATAGTCATATTAATTCTGGTTTGAACTTTTAGTCGTCTTAAAAGCCGTTTATTTTATAATCAAAGTCGGCAAAATTATCGCTAATTATCGCATATGAATTGTTCGTTAGTCACAATATTTTTCCTTGAGTAATTGATATTTCATTTTTTTCTAATTAAAAGCCGTTTATTTGCGACTGGTGCAACCAATGGCAACATCGCAAATGTGGCACAGGTAAGTAAATTAATTATATTAGAAGACGAAGAACGTTTCAGAATATAATATAATATAATCTTTCTTATCAATCATTTTTATTGGATAACATTAAACTTTTAAACTAATTTTGATATAAATCATTAAATAATTATTGTTTTAGACCAACATACTGTTTATATTAAGAGAATATTTTCATATTTATTTGAATTTACACAACATGTGTAGCAAATTTTGCTACATTTTTACATGAATTTTATTTTCTCCAAACTATATATAAATTTCACATGTTTTGAACCAAAAAACAACATCCATGATGTGATAGAATTTTGATAAATATAAATAACTAAAGTTTTATCAGAAATATGTCATGATTTCCAAAATAAGTGGGTGGCCAAATCTACAGGCATGGATGAAACTATAAGTATAAGAAAGAAGGATATATGGTAAAGTACATATATGGAGTTTATATTGGCAGTATTATTCTAATGAATAGGACAAATGACCATAATTTCTCATGAGTGTTACATAGAATTACAGAAGGTGTAGAAGACCATATTTAACTATTTAAAAATGTGCATTTTATAAACATTTTTTCAGTAACTTTGTCATCTACTGTAATAGTGTCCAGATTGAAAGGTTTTAAATATTTAAATGTGTTAATATTATTGGCACCGGACCTATTATCAAATCTGAGGCCACAGTCTTAAGAACAATTTTGCGTCATAATATAAATGCGGTAGAAGACTCACTTCGTGCAGACATTTGGATTTTTTTTTTTAAAGCAATTCGTGTTTAACTTTCAAGTTCTTGAATGTCACCATGCGGCATCCGGGAATACAATAATACGGGCAAAAGCCCGCATAGCGGGTGTTGACCGTTCATACATATGGAAATTTAGACAAAACAATAATAANGAATAAATATTTAAAATATGTACAGATACTTCGCGTGTGGCCGGTTGACTAACATGTTTTAATTTATACTTCCATTCTAATTTTTTTTTTGTATCTTTAGATATATGATCAGCAGTATGTAATCATGTAAAATAAACCGCGAAAACTACGCGTAAATATCCCGTACTGCGTGAAATGCAGCTAAGAACTGCACAGAAAATGACATATGCTATCTTTGATTTCATTCTTTAAACTCTTAACCTTTCACCAACTCCAACCACAATCAACGCCGTATATCTTTTTTAAAGATATTTCTTGTCATATTTGAGTCGCAAATCAAAATTACTGTACGATCTTTGATATAACTTTCTTGATGTTCCATATGGCGAAGTCATTAATGTGTTGATTTATGACTATTTACACTCAGTGCTATTATTTTTATGTTCTGTGATAATGTGTAAAGGAAAACATAATTATACATTTTAGACTGACATTTTAATGTTGGCAAATATCCGCACTGTGATCTTTGTCTTTGATTATTTTTATAATAAATTGTTGATCTGAAAAATGTTTGTGGTAAATAAAAAAAAATGTACAGTTGTGTGATAGAAAGGATACATATTTCAATGTTCACTCTTTTCACCATTCAACACCATTGTAAATAACTGCATATTTCATAAGACTTCCACCTCATTTATGAAATTGAATATGCATATATTAACACTTATAACAAGTTAAACAATAAGTTGCGTATCCACAAACGCCACTGACGCATGGGATACGTACAAATATGTAGAACAAAAATATAAGGCGTCATGCATAGGTGTGCTGATTTGTTCGAGATCTTGGTGTTGATGAATTTCTTTTGTGGGAACAAAGTTTTCCGAGCGTTCACAGCATCTTTTCGCGACATGTTGAAGCAGTTCTCGCGTCATGTACGACGATTCGATCTTTTGGATTTGACTCTATGTAAGTTAAGCTGTGTTTTTCGTCGCATCTTGTTAAAATACTGAAAAAGATCAAATTTCAAAAGTTATTGTTATTATGTGTGTGCGCGCGTGCGTGCGTGCGTTTGTGTGTGTGCGCGGGTGCACGTGCATTCGTACGAGTGTTTAAAAATTAAGTAAGCATAAATTTATATTCCAAGTGTGGTCGTTCGCAAACGTTTTTTTTTAAGTGTGGTCGTTCGCACATTTATTTGTCCCCTTATAATTATACTATAGATCATGTTAATAACATTTTTAAAACCATTTAGATTTCGAAGTTGTTCTGTTGGTCTGTTTCGTACAATTAAACATTGACAACTTGGTCTTTAAAAAAAAACGCACACAGAAACAAGATGTGTGGTCGTCTGCATCGTCGAGTTTGATATTTGTCTTTGAATGTTCTCAAAAAGTATTATACCTAAAAATATGAGCAATACATCAATGAAAAGTAGACTTCGCACTGCGTACGGTGCACCAAGGCATTTTAACATGTGTTCTGCTAAAACGGAGAAAATATAAGAAAACATACCTTCGATTGACGTTTTGTCCGCAAAATAGCCGTGGTCGTTCGCTTTTGTGGTCACGTGACAGTTTTAAATGCTCAAACGAAGGGTGTAAAAAATGGTGGTGAAATCAGTTTAATTAAGACAAAAACCTTTCTCAAGAAAATTGATTCTATGTGTAACAAGTTGTTGTTGTTTTTTTTTTGTCATGTACAAATTCGAGTTAGTTAGTGTTGTGTACATGGGATCGATCTATCAGTTTGGTTGCTTCCTTATTTGTTATAGTACATTTACTTTTATTCCGAAACAAGTTCGAATTTTGAATTATTTTCGTGTGCGAAAAATATGTCGCGAAGATGCGTCAGCTAGCTACGGAGATCTTAATACATCTACCGTACATAAATACCGAGTGCATTGTATTCAACACCTAGTTTAATATCAGAAAACACAATAACAGCATACACGTTTTTAAATGCATTTGCTTTCATATAAATGTCTTACTCAGACATCATTTATGCCAATATATATTGAATTATTTATTGAATATATTATTGCATTTTTATGAGTATTAACTATGATTATGTCAACACTGTCTATATGCTGTTATATGAATACCAACACCTTTTGCCAACCAGTGGGCGGAGTCTAAACTTTGAGGTGCGCTTGACTTCAATGGTCAACTCGTCTATTTTGGGCCACTGACACTCGGGTCAATGCCATTATTACTAAAATTGACATCTCGCCACCTGTCTATCAAATTATTATCTACATATCCATCGACCAATCGGCAATCAATAAAACGGGTGCGCCTGCTGCTTACGACATGTCCGCCATTTTCCCAGACAAGCCGAATGTCTAGGTTTTCATTTTTTTCAACGAGTTTTTCGTATTGTCTTCGTAAAAACGTAAATGAAACGTTGTCAATGGGATTAATGTAATTTTGACAGTCGGTATCTAGAAAGATTAGATTGAGGCAGTTAATGTATACCATTTCCAAAGCCGAAACGTGGTATTGACAAGTGCGAGTGGAAGCTTCAATTTGTAGAAATCCCGAATTCAGCTCAATTACTTGAGTTTGGAAAAAAAGCATTACTTTAAAATTGTGTGTGTTGGTAGCTTATCAACATATCTAGACTGGGATTGCACAATTATTTTAATTCAAGTAAATTGACACCGAGTGAGATGTCCTATTGTGACACCGAGTGAGATGTCCTAGTGTGACACCGAGAGAGATGTCATAGTGTGACACTGAGTGATATGTCCTAGTGTGACACTGAGTGAGATGTCCTACTGTGACAGAGATTAAGATGTCATAGTGTCACACCGATTGAGATGTCCCAGTGTGAAACTGAGTGCGATGCCCTAGCGTGATAGCGAGTGATATGCCCTAGCGTGACAGCGAATGATATGTCCTAGTGTGACAGTGAGTGAGATGTCCCAGTGTGAAACTGAGTGCGATGCCCTAGCGTGACAGCGAGTGATATGCCCTAGCGTGACAGCGAATGATATGTCCTAGCGTGACAGTGATTGAGATGCCCTAGCGTGACAGCGAGTGATATGCCCTAGTGTGACAGTGAGTGAGATGTCCTAGTGTGACAGTGAGTGAGATGTCCTAGCGTGACAGCGAGTGATATGCCCTAGCGTGACAGTGAGTGAGATGTCCTAGTGTGACAGTGAGTGAGATGTCCTAGTGTGACAGTGAGTGAGATGTCCTAGTGTGACAGCGAGTGAGATGTCCTAGTGTGACAGTGAGTGAGATGTCCTAGTATGAGAGTGAGTGAGATGACCTAGTATGACAGCGAGTGAGATGCCCTAGTGTGACTGCGAGTGAAATGTCATAGTGTGAAAGAGAGTGAGATCTCCTAGTGTGAGAGTGAGTGAGATCTCCTCGTTTGACACTGACTGGAATGTCCTAGTGTGACACTGAGTGAGATGTCCTAGCGTGACAGTGAATGAGATGTACTAGTGTGACACTGAGTTAGATGTCCTAGTGTGACACTGAGTGATATGTCTCAGTGTGACACTGAGTGGGATGTGCTTGTTTGACACTGAGTGGGATGTGCTAGTTTTACACTGAGCGCCATGTCCTAGTGTGCAGAGTGATATGTCTCAGTGTAATAGTGAGTGGGATGTCCTATTTTGACACTGAGTGAAATGTCCCGGTGTAACACTGAGTGATATGTCCTATTGTGACACTGAGTGAGATGTCCTAGTGTGACAATGAGTGATATGTCTTTGTGTGACAGTGATTGGGATGTCCTAGTTTGACACTGAGTGGGATGTCCTAGGGTAACACTGAGTGGGATGTCCTAGTGTGACACTGAGTGAGATGTCCCAGTGTGACAGAGACTCCATACCTGCCAAGTCTCACGGTTTCGCCGTGAGACTCACGGTTTTTGGCATGCAATGACGGTCTCACGCTGACTNGGTAGCACCTATAATCATATTATAATATAATTTACCTCATTAGTTTCGGTTTGCTTCTTTCATCAAGCGATTCAATTATCATACCATCACATGTATGCATCATATTTGTATTAGAATGGTTTCCAAAAAATCGGCTGCTAATACACATGTACTTAGTTCTCTCCCTTGTTAGTGGTTCGTTTAGGTGCATGATTTAAAGTATTCGGGTAAGTTGTTAAACCGGCTGCGGGTTAATATATTCATGATGAGGATCCTGCTGTTGAATATAGATCTTCAACAAAATAAGTAAAAAGCGGACCTGCTGTGATAAAGGGGCGGATCAAACATAAATGCGATTCGCAAATAGCGAGTTTTTGTATTATATTATTATTTGAATGCTTTTATTAGCGGTATGATGTATAAAGCCAGAAAGCATTATAATTTAAATAAGCTACGCTCTATGTCATTTAATGATGGTCCGTTCTTTGTATTTATTTACATTACATGTACTCCGTTTGAACTTATGTACGTATGTGATACACACGCCAGTTTAATAAATTTATTTTTATTTTATAATACGAGTACTGTAGTCATTAGCATCAGAGACTAAACACCGACAATTTAATTTTGTTAACGAAAAAAAACAACAACCTATAAAAAAGCGGTACTTTTCCTTGAACAAGGAATTAAAGAAATACAATTATATATAAACTTATAATCACAGGCGCTCGATGGCAATGACTCAATCATTCGACTATCCGTTGTGACTTTTTTTAAATGCAGCTATATAGATATTGACAATATCTATATACATAGTCGAACTAACTTTTGTTTAAGAAGACGTTTTGTCGGAAGATTGTTATTGATTTAGTATGTGTATGCATTATAATAAACAGGTTTATAAAAATCACGGCTGCAGCTGCATTTAAAAAAAGTCACAACGGATAGTCGAATGATTGAGTCATTGCCATCGAGCGCCTGTGCTTATACTACGTCTTTTGAATTTTGAAAATCTAAATGCAAGAACAATAATTAACATTATCAATGTATACTGGGTGTGGCAGTGTGCGTTATGTTTCATAAAGGATCCAACGTGTAGAGGTGGGTCAACCATAGAACATATTTTTAGCCCTTTGAAATGCAAAGTACATGATAATATGTAAATGTGATGTTGATCGTTTTTACATTTGATGACGAAAATTATTCATTTTAACTTGTAACTGAAAAAAAAGAACCACATACCTTCTGAACATGATGCAAATTGAACATCATAGCCTATATGATAATCACTATACTAATGAGTTTGAGTGATACATATCAAACATTGTATATCATCAGATGGATTTAATTGTCGTAAATATTAGTAACCTTTATTATGGTCATATGCAAATGCCTGTTTTACCGGTATATTATGTTGTTTCGTACATTGCTATAACGTATGGTCTTTATACGTAAGTAATGGATGAGTTTTTATTTACCCTCTAAATACTAAAAATGTTAAATACAAAATGTCTACAATTTAATTAATAATTTATAATTATTAAAAAGTATAATAAACTGGCTAACATTTCTAAACAGTTTCTGAAAATCTACTCCGGACAAATGGCTTTTATTTTTAGTATACGTTAAATGTTCTTGAAATTGAAGCAACAGTTTAGTATTTTTTGCGTTACATTTTTTCCATGAAATCACTTCTCAAAATTACTACCAAGACATAGACAATGTGCGGGAACGAAAACTGTCACGTGACCACAAATGCGAACGACCACGGCTATTTTGCGGAAAAACCCGTCAATCGAAGGTATCTTTTCTTTTCTTTTCTCCGTTTTAACAGAACACATGATACGATGTCTTGGCGCACCGTACGCAGTGCGAATTCTACCTTTCATTGATGTATTGCTCATATTTTTAGGTATACTACTTTCTGAGAACATTCAAAAACAAATATCGAACTCGACGATGCAGACGACCACACATTTTTATTAATACCTGTGTTTGTTGTTAAAGCGACTAAAACTGAAGGTTTTATTACTGTCAGTATGCGTAATTTTGTCAAATACGACCAAATATAAGTCTCAATATTATTATTTTATTATTTAGAACGACCGACGACATTTGTTTTGAAATTGGCGAACGACCACACTCGAGTTATAGGCGAACGACCACACACTGTATACCTTACATGTATGCATACAATGACATTTATATTTCAGATGGATCACTCAAACCCACAGATATGCCGCTATTGTGGCAACGTTCTTAAAAGCAAGTCGTCTCTGCGCCAGCATGAGATTAGTCACACAGGGACTGGGAAGGGATATAACTGCTGCGATAAAGTGTACTTCAGCCAAGCGAATCTGAACAGGCACAGGTGCAATAATTTTGTAAATCATATGTTGAATTATGTTTGTCAGAAAGTGTAATTAATACAAAAATATGCTGTTAAGTTCTTCTTTTAAATGTCT
>VMBQ01000243.1:26189-43145 GCA_007657795.1 Dreissena rostriformis | reverse complement strand
GTGACAGTGAGTGAGATGTCCTAGTGTGACAGTGAGTGAGATGTCCTAGTGTGACAGTGAGTGAGATGTCCTTGTGTGACAGTGAGTGAGATGTCCTAGTGTGACAGCGAGTGAGATGTCCTAGTGTGACAATGAGTGAGATGTCCTAGTGTTACAGTGAGTGAGATGTCCTTGTGTGACAGTGAGTGAGATGTCCTTGTGTGACAGTGAGTGAGATGTCCTAGTGTGACAGCGAGTTAGATGTCCTAGTGTGACAGTGAGTGAGATGTCCTAGTATGAGAGTGAGTGAGATGACCTAGTATGACAGCGAGTGAAATGTCATAGTGTGATAGAGAGTGAGATCTCCTAGTGTGAGAGTGAGTGAGATGTCCTAGTTTGACACTGAGTTAGATGTTCTAGTGTGACACTGAGGAAAATGTCCCTGTGTGACAGAGAGTGAGATGTCATAGTGTGATACTGAGTGAGATGTCTTAGTGTTACAGAGAGTGAGATCTCCTTTTTTTAGTGTGACACTGAGATGTCATAGTGTGATAGAGTGTGAGATCTCCTAGTGTGACACCGAGTAAGATTTCCTCGTGTGACAACGAGTGAGATGTTATAGTTTGACAGTGAGTGAGATGTCATAGTGTGACAACGAGTGAGATGTCCCAGTTTGACAGAGAGTGAGATGATCCAGTGTGACACCGAGTGAGATGTCCTAGTGTGACACTGCGTCAGATGTCCCAGTGTGACAGAGAGTGAGATTCTCTTGTGTGGCACTGAGTGAGATGTCCTAGTGTGACAACAAATGTTATGTCCTAGTGTGACAGCGAGTGAGATGTCCTAGTGTGACAGAGACTTACATGTACTAGTGTGACAGTGAGTGAAATGTCCTAGTGTGAAACTGAGTGAGATGTCCTAGTGTGACAGCGAGAGAGACGTCCTATTGTGATAACGAGTGAGATGTCATAGTTTGACACCTAGTTAGATGTCCTAGTGTGACAATGAGTGAGGTTTTCTATCGTTAGAGTGAATGAGATGTACTAGTGTGATAGCGAGTGAGATGTCCTATTGTCATAGCGAGTGAGATGTTTAATTTGATACTGAGTGAGATGTCCTTGTGTGACCGTGAGTAATATGTCCCAGTGTGACAGTGAGTGAGATGTGTTAGTGTGACCCTGAGTGGGATGTCCTAGTGTGACACCGAGTGAGATGTCCTTGTGCGGCATTGAGTGATATGTCCAAGTGTAACACTGAGTGGGATGTCTTAGTGCTACACTGAGTGAGATGTCCTAGTGTGACAGTGAGCGAGATGTCTTAGTGTGACACTGAGTGGGATGTCCTAGTGTGAAACCGAGTGAGATGTCCTATTGTGACAGAGAGTGAGATGTTCCAGTGTGACAGTGAGTAAGATGTCCCAGTGTGGCAGTGTGTGAGATGTTCCAGTGTGACACTGAGTGGGATGTCCTAGTGTGAAACCGAGTGAGATGTTATAGTTTGACAGTGGGTGAGATGTCCTAGTGTGACACCGAGTGAGATGTCCCAGTGTGACAGTGAGTGATATGACTTAGTGTGAAACCGAGTGGAATTTCCTAGTGTGACACCGAGTGATGTAATACATGTAGTTTGACACCGAGTGATATGTCATAGTGTGACACTTAGTGAGATGTCCCAGTGTGACAGAGAGTGAGATGTTCCAGTTTGACACTGATTGAGATGTCCCAGTGTGACAGTGATTGAGATGCCCTAGTGTGACAGTGAGTCAGGCTTGCATAGACATCTTAGTGTGACAGTTATTAAGGGTGTTATTAAAAGCACATTCTAGTAGCCGCCTTCATTAAAAAAAAACGAAATACAGGTTTCTTATCTTTTATTTATTAAATAAATTAAATAAATAACAACACATGTAAACAAATATGTGTACCATATGGTACTTTGTATGTGAAAAAGTTTTACCTTATCGTTGTAAGCAATCTATATACTTGTAAGTACGATACGTTATAAATATAGTTTGCTTATAGAACAAATTGTGTAAACAATATCCTCAATAGCAACTCAATAGTGTATTTTTGTTGTTTAATAAAAAGAATAACGAACAAACAAATAAAATAAATACGTAAATAAATATTACAGAGACTATCTGTCTTCGAAGAATAACTTCAAGTTTAAATAATACCGTCATTAAAAAATTAATGACTCGTCGTGGTTATTGAACAACTCAACCTAGTACAAAATGTGTACTTGTCAATAAATGTGAGTAATACATATGTAAAGCGTTTTATTTTTACAGTTATTGAATGAGTTCGTGTAACTGAAATGAACATACAATGAAATAAAACATATATGTTGTAACATTAATGACATATAACAAAGCGTAAACCATTTATAGTTTAACGTATACATGTATGTAAACTTAATTTGTACCCATTTGTGTACTTTTTCAGAAATCAGAGATTTCCACGTTTAATTTATTACATTTGGTTAGGCACTACAACCATTATTTCACCAAAGATTAGGCGTGCACGTTGTAGCTGCCAAAACACCGCTCAAAGAATTGTCACATTGCCGCAGACACTAGACAATGCCACCTGCTACATTATGACGTGTTGCCACACGGGGTGGGGGTGGGGTTGTGCACTTCTCTTCTCCTATCTGCCAGCATGCACAGGCTGGGGTCCGTCCTATTTGCACGTGAGCAGGTGCCGTTGGCACATTGCTGCGTATGTTATTGCGAGTTGCGTACATACGTTCTACGCGACTAACCGATCTAGCGGCTAGCGCTAGAAAATTAATGCTGTTGGCACATGTTAGAGCAAGAATTTCAACTGTCTATTTTGCCATATATTGGCATGGCACAGTGGTGGAGCTTAACTTCGAATTCGTGCGTTTGTAGTTCGATCGCCTCGCCATCCATGTTAATGTAATATTTCTTGTTTTGGTGGCGCCCGTCTCCCGTGTGTTTAGAGGACACGTCTTTCAACTTTACTCGATACCTCGTCGTGCGAACTTGCCGAATGAAGTCAAAGTCCAGCTGTAGCAGAAAAGAAAAACATGTTACAAACAACAGTCTAGTACTTTACGGCTGGATTATAAATTGCACAAAACTGTCAAATAAGGCACAATAACTAGACCACAGAATTCAATATATCGGTTATCTTGATTAAGGGAAAAACAAACGCTAGTACGGATTTGCTTTATACTCGATAATCTTTGTTAATAAGCGGTATCAAAACATCTCAATTAAATCTGACAAGTTGAAGGAAATGCTAATCCATAAAATAACAAAATTAAATTTTAAAAAGCGGATTTGTATATTTTACATAATTTCATAATGTATTATGTAAATTAAGACCTACACACATAATACAGTAAAACTTCTTGAACTCGAAGTCGCGCCTGGAGGGCATAGGCAATAAAGCCTCCAGTAATCGACTGTCTCAAGTTAGCAAAGGGAGCAATATTCATTAGAAGTGTAACCATCATTTTGACTATATTTTAAATAATAATAATTGTCAATTGTATATGGTACGTTTAAATATATACAAAATAACACGAACTTGTACACAACGTCTTATTTGTCAGATATATTCTACGATTTGCAGACTAAACTGATATGGTAAAAGAGAAACGATAAATATGCTAATATGCTCCACTTATTAAATTCTATTTGATATATGCTTAAATGGTTTGTCCTGACGGAGGCATTCCCTGATAGTTATTCAGAACTCAGCGAGAACAGCCTTTTTACGCTAATTGACAAGGTACACAGACAAATTACATAAATCGATGGGTTATATATTGTCATTCAAATTAAATTGACATCTAAACTTTTGCCAATATGCAAATATTTGTGCTCTACGAGTGCATAAAACAGTATCAAATTGTGTATACCCACGGATTAGTTGAGTTGCTATAAGATACTTACATATCCGGCCTTGGCGTTCTGGAGGCGGGTTAGCTGCTCCACGTGCTCAGGGAGGCTGCAGCGCTCTGTCAACCAGAGCGTCAGCGCACCGTCAGCGAACCTGGGCACGAGAGAGCCGCCTTTCTCACTCTGTGTCACCACGTACGTATCCACACCGTACACGGAGCAATCAAGTTTCCGCCAATCTGAAACACGCACCCAGTGGTTATACAGAGCTTGTTCGTCTTGCATAATTTTCGCACCAAATGAGAGAACATAAGGTACTAGTGTCCGTATAACACCCGAAGGTGTTTTCATTAATATAGCTTAAACCATTGTTGATTAAAGAAGATATAGCCGCAGTGTTGTTTGGTTTTCCAAGTGAATAAATAAGACATGCATAAGCCTACCTGCTTTGTTGAATGCTGGCGGTTCCACCGGTACTGAATTCAGTCTCTGACGCAACTGTCTGTTTTTGGTCAGATGACTAGCGGGCAGGGACACCTGGCGGGCATACTTTAAAGGTCTCAAGGAGTGTTTGCTCTTTTTTTCTTCCTCTGGGACATATTCTACTTGGACATTCACCAACTTCCGTTTCGTCAGTGTAGCTACCGGAACAACTATATAGAACACAGAGCATTGTTTTACAAGTCAGTTTGGTTAGGGCGAGGGTAACTCTTCGTCAAATATTGTTTCTGTATAGTAAGTTATACTGTACAAGACAATGCAAGATGAATGTTTGGTGTACACGACAATGCACGGTGCATGTTTGGTGTACACGACAATGCACGGTGCATGTTTGGTGAACACGACAATGCACGGTGCATGTTTGTTGTACACGACAATGCAAGATGAAAATTTGGTGTACACGACAATGCACGGTGCATGTTTGGACAACTTAGAATTCAAGTGTTAGTCACCCACCACTATATCGCGACGGTCCCAGCCAACGGAACTTCTCGCAGTCATGCATCATGCTGCCCACCAGACCGAACCCCATCAGCAGGCTCGCGTAACGGCTCAACTTCTGCTCTTGGTGCAAACTCACCACGTTGGACATATGATGGTCACCTAAAAAGTGGTCAGTGAATGCTGTATGTTAATGTTCATTGTTAATTTTATCTTAAGACTAATAAGATAACAAAAAAAAAATATTGTTTTCCAATAAGGTTCACGCATATCATACACTGTAAAATGATGGACATCAAGTGCCATCTCTATATCATGAGTCACCAGCTACTCAATATCAGATTTTCATTGGAAAAAAAGCACACGCATATTTTAACGATTGCGAAATACGCGTAAAAGTACATCCACGTAGATTGCCTACGACGACACGAGATAAGGAGTTACTACACAAGCAGACATGTATCAAAGCACTAGTGTTCTCAAAACTGTTAACAATGATATTCTCAGCAGCTTGTTTGACTGGCACGTCTTCATTTATACCTGCGACGTCATTGTGGTTAGACAACTTCCCAAACATAACGGTATGAAGACATTTATAATTGATTACCGTGTCTAAATACTGTCAGAAAATGGAGTCTAAATTACGTCAGAATGTTAATCTATTTTACAATTTCCTTAAAGAAATATATATCAGCTTTAAGCATGTGCATTTCAGCTCAGTTTATATCGTTTCATTATATCTCCAGCTATCAATGGGTTTTTTGTAGTCATTTTATCAGCGAGTTTCGCAACATTATGTTGTCATAATTATAGTTTCTTCATGAATCGTGTATTAGTCATATTCAAATGAAATGCAATTTAAAATGTTAAACCATAGCAGCGCAGCGCTGAATCGGCGGTTTACTGAACTCCCGTCTATGCGTGAAGCCTCAGGAATTGTAGGGATTTAGACGTGAGCCATGAGGAATGTACCAGGCCGCAATAATCGGTAGTAAATACATTATTGTGGCCATTAACAGATCACCAGCTTCCTTTTTCATTGACTGATATAATATGACTAAGCCTTTTAGTCTGAGCTGTCATGAACTCGGTTAAACTGCACGAGTCCTTGGTGTCCACTGTGTGTTACTTGCGGTGAGCTAGCGAGTACTTCAACATTTCAATTGATTTGTAATTGCAAAAGCACGAAACTTATTTTAAGCTTTAAAACAGCTAATTATTTGTTCGTGTAACAGTGCAAGATTACACGAAGTTAAACGTTTGAAAATAATCAGGGACAGTTATGAACATTAAATTTCTCTTGGTATGTGGCAAGCAAGATTTAAGCGTTATTTCCATATTAATTAACCCACAACTTTGAGATTGTGATCGGTCCAACTAGCACATGAACGACACACTATGTGAGCAGTGTTATGAATACATTTTCTATCTAACACATTTCGCAATCGTCATGTCCAATTATAGTCGGTCTAAATATATACAACTGAATGCCTGCAGGTGATTTTTGTGCTTTTCAGCAATATTGCATCATACGCGAAAAGAGCATGTTACTGAAAATTGATTTAATTGTCACGCCGTATTTATGCTCGTCTACTATGTCCTCATTACTGCATTACTGTTTTCCCAAGGAAATCCTAAATAAACTAACCGAGAATGATCTTCAAGGTCGCCGTCTCCACGTCCTTTGTTCCGTGTATGTAGTTGACCAAGTAGTTTCCGGAGCCGGTCGGGATGATGCCGACAGGGATGTTGGACGTCGTTATGTCGGCGTCGGGGTCGTTCTTGTCGACGCCTGAGTCTGTCTGTAGACGAGAGAGCAGGCCGTTCACGCAGTCGGAGAACATGCCGTCGCCGCCGATGGAGACGATCCTGGAGGGGAACACAGTCCCGTTAACATCATTGAGTCAAGCTCTAAGTATATTTATTATTAAAACATACAGACGCTGATTTAAGCATTAACTTCTTTTACTCGTATAGGATAATGATGGCTTGCACATATCCTCACAAAATACAATAAGATTATGCATGGATTGATGTTCATGTACTTACCCGTGAATTAATCGTATATCATACGTTGAGAGGAGGTCGATGGGCTCACCACATCGAGATGTCTCTATAAGGGAAAACATATATTAGCGAGCATAGTCGCGTGCGTATTTGTGCATCTACAACTAGGATTTTTTACCACCAATATAATATGTACGTATATGTGTATGTAAACAGATGGGTTGTTGATAAATTAAACGTCCGTTAAAAAACAGCAGATACTGTAAATACCTATTGTTTCAGTGTGTATGCCAGCGAGGTTGAAGAGCGGCAGCACCTTTGTCCGGTAGATTTTCACGCTCTTCTTGTGTCCTGACTTGGGATTCACAAACACCAGTAAACGCTTTGGTCTTGTCAAGTCTGCAAGTAAATGTACTCTCATAACACCTTAAACCTTCTATGTGGACCTGACGAGCTTAAAAATAACATTATAATACCAAGGTCTTTTGCATTTATAATATATATGAATGCTTATTGTTTTATTTTCACTGCACAGACTATTTGTTTCGAGATTGCATCTTAAGGGTCAATATGGTCTTCATTTGACTGTCGTTTTTTTAATACGACATTTTAAAATCTTTTTTTTTTAAAAACATGTCATAAAATCAGAAGTATTGGACTATTGGACTTAAATCAATTTATGCTTATATGAAAGCAATTTTGAGTAATATTTTAGTCTAGAAAATTTACAAAAATAAGAGTACTTATGCGCGAATATGCTTTTTGTCTCCGTTTCGAATAGTTCTAAATAATGTCTGATAACGAAGGTTGTGAATTAAACTATAACTAGGCATAAATAAACACGAATGCCTGTATGTCGCAAACATTTGATACCACGTTGATCGTAGTGAAACCTTACTAATATGAGTAGTTCGTCGAGAGTACCCATTCTAAATGACCCAAACAACAGTTCATGCAGCATTGCGATAGTGTTGTGTGCTGGCTACTCACTGGCAAGGAAGCTAGATATCCGTTCTTCAATGTCCATGCACGTGCTTTCCGCGGCCTGGATGTCACAGTGTTCCGTCCGCAGACGCTTGTTCGTGCGCGACACCACGTAACTCACGCGCACACACTGACAAGATTCGCGCGTGGACTTCAAAGACACAACGTTCTTAAAAAGAATTTCCCCTGAAATAAAATAAATATGAAAATGAAATATAATTTTCATCACTGTAAACGCCAGACAGATTGAGCAAGTGATAGTTTAAGTGTAACAAAAACTATAGTTGGCTCCTAAGATACCTTAAATTATTGCCACTGCATTACCGATAACAAGACAGAATAGATATTTGTTTTTAATCTTTTAACAGTTTTAATTTTAACATTTGATAAATTTTAAACAGCGGTTAAGAAACGTAACACAAAACGACAATAAATAAATGCGTACTTTCATAGAATTTCTGTGAGTTGCTTTTTGTAAATGGTTCCAAAACCATTTTTTCACTTAACATTCGTACAACATACTTTTTGCTGTTTACTTTTGCTTCAGACATTTCAATATGAATATTTCTCCGATTTAAATATGGTTAACAACTTGCGCAAAATTCGTCCAATAATAAAAACTATGATCACTGCCCGATAAACTGTGTGGTCTTAAACATGTTGCAATATAGCAAACTCCAAAATTCATTCAAACTTTTGTAAACTTAAATACTTCACTAGACTCACACGCTGTGTTTCGACAACCAATCAACATGTCACAACCGCACCAGACTCCTCCTTCTGCTTCTTAAAATAGTAGTTTACGTTTTGTGTTCAGAGTATTATCTTTTCCATGAATGGGATAGTTTAAAATGTGGGTTATATTGAATTGAAAATGTATTTAAAGCTATAGTCTCTCCCAAGGTCTGCCTATCCTTGAAAAGCTACTTTTTAAAGCACACTAGCGTGTTTTGTAAGGTTAACCACTCGACCGTCCCAATGTTTAAATGCAGTTTCCATATATCTTTAATCCGCTTTGCTATCATTTAATGCACGTGTTGTTGGCTGACACCGCACTGCACACGTATTATTCTGCGCTCTATGTAAACAAAGTGAGTGAGAGCCTTTTGTGTAGTATTCACTGCGCTCAATGTATAAAGAGTGTAAGTCATTTATGACCGTATTTACTGCGCGTTATATATAAAGAGTATGGGTAATTAATGCTCGACTGGTCATTGTCGGCTCGGGTACTACTTACATGTACCCCGGGTACGGTAAATATACTAAAACGTACCCGGGAAATTTAACGCTATATCTGTCGTTGTTGATTTTTTTTTTAATTAATTATATTCACATTTATGTCATTTTTTTGTAAAATGACCTCTATATTAGCGAAACTCATACTAAAAAAGCATGTTGATGCAGTTTTTTTTTTAAAGAGAAGTATGTTAAAGATAAACAATATCGTTTTATGGTAATCGGTAGCGCGTTTTACCAGATCGGATTTTGGGCAGGATAACAACTCGGGTGCAGTCTAATATCGACCGGATACGCTTAAGTATATTTACCGTACCCGGGGTACATGTAAGTATACTAAAGAGTACCCGGGGTACATGTAAGTAGTACCCGAGCCGAGAATGACCAATCGAGCGTAATTAATGGTCGTATTAACTGCGGTCTATGTATCAGGACTGTAGACTTCCCTTGTCGAATTCACTGTGCTCTATGTGTTAGGACTGTAAACTTCCCTGATCGTAGCCACTGCGGCCTCTATGTATAAGGCCAGTAGACGTTCATGGTCGTATTCACTGCGCTCTATGTATTAGTACTGTATACTTCCCTGTTCGTATTCACTGCGTTCTATGTATTAGGCCAGTAGAGCTCGATTGGTCATTGTCGGCTCGGGTACTACTTAAATGTACCCCGGGTACTCTAAAGTATTCTTAAATGTACCCCGGGTACGGAAAATATACTCAAACGTACCCGGGAATTCTAACGCCAAATTGGTCGTTGTCGGCTTTTTTTTCTTCAAATTAATTATGTTCATATCTATGTCAATATTTTGTAAAATGGCCTCATTATTATCGAAACACATACTCAAAAAAAGCATGTTGAGGCAGATTTTGCTCAAAGAGAATTTTGTTTCGTATTCCGTAGCGCGTTTTACGACATCGGATTTTGGGCGGGAATACAACTCGGGTACAGGTTAAATTGGCCGGGTACGTTTAAGTATATTTAGCGTACCCAGGGTACATTTAAGTATACTTAAGAGTACCCGGGGTACATTTAAGTAGTACCCGAACCGACAATGACCAATCGAGCGCCAGTAGACTTACATGTTCGTATTCACTGCGCACTATGTTATAGTACTGTAGACTTCCCTGTTCGTATTCACTGCGCTCTATGTATTAGGCCAGTAGACGTCCATGGTCGTATTCACTGCGCTCTATGTATTAGGAGTGTCGACTTCCCTGGTCGTATTCACTGCGCTCTATATATGACGAGTGTAGACTTCCCTGGTGGTATTCACTGCGCTCTATGTATTAAGACTGTAGACTTTCCTAGTCGTATTCACTGCGCTCTATGTATAACGACTGTATACTTTACTGGTCGTATTCACTGCGCTCTATGTATAACGAATGTATACTTCACTGAGTACTATGTATTAGGAGTGTCGACTCCCTGGTCGTATTCACTGCGCTATATATATGCGGAGTGTAGACTTCCCTGGTGGTATTCACTGCGCTCTATGTATTAAGACTGTAGACTTTCCTGGTCGTATTCACTGTGCTTAATGTTTCAAGAGTGTATACTTCCCTGGTCGTATCACTGCGCTCTATATATGAAGAGTGTAGACTTCCCTGGTCGTATTCACTGCGCTCTACGTATTAGGACTGTAGACTTCCCTGGTCGTATTCAATGCGCTCTATGTATTAGGACTGTAGACGTGCATGGTGGTATTCACTGCGCTCTATGTATACTTCCATGGACGTATTCACTGCTCTCTATGTATTAGGACCGTAGAATTACCTGGTCGTATTCACTGCGCTCTATGTATAACGACTGTGTACTTCACTGGTCGTATTCGCTGCGCTCTATATATAACAACTGTATACTTTACTGGTCGTATTCACTGCGCAATATGTATTAGGAGTGTGGACTTCTGGTCTTATTCAAGGCGCTCTATATATGAGGAGTGTAGACTTCCCTGGTTGTATTCACTGCGCTCTATATTTAGGACTGTAGATGTCCATGGTTGTATTCACTGCGCTCTATTCATTAGGACTGTAGACGTCCAAGGTTGTATTTACGGCGCTATATGTATTAGAAGTGTAGACTTCCCTGGTCGTATTCACTGCGCTCTATATATGAGAAGTGTTGACTTCCCTGGTCGTATTTACTGCGCTCTATTTTTAGGACTGTAGACGTCCATGGTCGTATTCACTGCGCTCTATGTATCAAGACTGTATGCTTCCCTGGTCGTATTCACTGCGCTCTAAGTATCAGGACTGTAGACTTCCCTGGCCGTATTCACTGAGCTCTATATATTAGGACTGTAGACTTCACTGGCCGTATTCACTGCGCTTTATGTATCAGGACTGTAGACTTCCCTGGCCGTATTCAGTGAGCTCTATATATTAGGACTGTAGACCTCCCTGGCCGTATTCAATGCGCTCTATGTATTAGTACTGTAGACGTCCATGGTCGTATTCACTGCGTTCTATGTTTTAGGACTGTAGACGTCCATGTTCGTATTCACTGCGCTCTAAGTATCAGGACTGTGGACTTCCCTGGGCGTATTCACTGCGCTCTATGTTTAAGGACTGTAGACGTCCATGTTCTTATTCACTGCGCTCTATGTATTAGGATTGTATACTTCCTTGGTCGTATTCACTGCGCTCTATGTATTAGTACTGTAGACTTCCCTGGTCGTATTCATTGCGCTCTATGTTTAAGGACAACAAACGTCCCTTGTCGTTATCACTGCGCTCTATGTATACGGAGTGTAGACTTCCCTGGTCGCATTCACTGCGCTCTATATATGAGGAGTGTAGGCTTCCCTTTTCGTATTAACTGCTCTCTACGTATTAGGAGTGTAGACTTCCCTGGTCGTATTCACTGCGTTCTACGTATCAGCAGTTTATACTTCCCTGGCCGTATCCACTGCTCTCTGTGTATTAGGAGTTGTGACGTCCCTCGTCGTATTCACTGCGTTCTATGTATTAGGACTTTAGGAGTCTACACTTCCCTGGTCGTATTCACTGCGCTCTATGTATTATGACTGTATACTTCCCTGGTCGTATTCACTGCGCTCTATGTATTAGGGCAACAAACTTCCTCGGTCGTATTCACTGCGCTATATACTAGTATATGAGTAGTTGTGACGTCCCTGGTCGTATTCACTGCGCTCTATGTATTAGGGCAACATACGTCCCTGGTCGTATTCACTGCGCAAAATGCATTAGGACAACAGACTTCCCGGGTGGTATTTACCGCGCTTTATATATGAGTAGTTTTGACGTCCCTGTTCGTATTCACTGCGCTCTATGTATTAGGACAACAGACGTCCCTGGTCGTATTCACTGCGCCCTATATATGAGTAGTTGTGACTTCCGTGATCGTATTCACTGCGCTCTATTTATTAGGACAACATACGTCCCTGGTCGTATTCACTGCGCCCTATATATGAGTAGTTGTGACTTCCGTGATCGTATTCACTGCGCTTTATGTATTAGGACAACAGACGTCCCTGGTACCCATGTGTATGAATACTATGTGATTTTGTTTTCTTTTTAATGACTTAAACCAGAGTTTTCATGTTTCATTCTGAAGAGTTTGTGTTGCTTATAACCTTTACATTTAAGCTCGACTGCGTTGAAAGCCTTTAGCTTTTAGAGAATTGACTCCAATACTAGGGAAAAACTAGTACTTGATATCTTTGGATATGTCTTGAACAAGCTCTTGATTGGGATTTAACTAAGAACATCCATGTCGTAATGCGAATTCCGCAATGTGTCATAATTCTGCAATATGTTATATGATGTTTGTGAACAATCTGACAAATATAAACTGGACCAGTCAGCAGTAATGTATATAGTTTACATAAAGCCTGTCGAGTGCCCTTGGTCCGAACTGCTATCCATAACCCCTGACCGCGAGTAGCTGCGATCAACAACCACAGGCTGCTTAGACTTATGAACAGTTACAATGCGTTAATCGCTTGCTACTAATAAAAAATACTGGCCTACATTTCTGCAAATGTAGTCCAAGTAGATTAAAATTAATTGTGCACTTGATCGCGGTTTCGCGGTAATCCTTTCAGTTGTGTTTGTGTGTGAGGACCACACTAGAATACGGTCCCATGTGATATGGAAAGAATAAGCTCCCCATGTTCATAAATGTTCCTGTAGTAGTTTCAATGATCTTGGATGTTTTAAATGTTAACAGTACAATTTTCCACTGAACTATCTCTATTCAAACTATGCATCATACATTTTGTTCCAAATTGGTATATGTAATACTTAGTGAAAATTATAACGCAACTACGACTGAGAAATGCTGCATAAACACGAATACAGAAACAATTCAATTTTACATTTAAATTTTAATGTGTGATACAGTTTGGGTTAAATATTTTTTTATGGAATTTTAAAATACGATTAGTAAAATCTATCCAAACTGTTTGTTAAATTTAAAATGGTCTGCTTGCCAAACATTATTATTTTGAAATAAGTTTTGCCATGTGAAAAATTATCACTAGTATATATAATTAGCCTAGCAAACAACTGACGTCTGTCAATAGTCTAGCAAACAACATATATATGTCAATAGTCTAACGAAACCAGATATATGTCAATAGTCTAGCAAACAACATATATATGTCAATAGTCTAACGAAACCAGATATATGTCAATAGTCTAACGAAACCAGATATATGTCAATAGTCTAACGAACAACATATATCTGTAAATTGTCTAGCCAACAACAGATACATGTCAATAGTCTTCCGGTAACCAACAAAAGATATCTGTCAATAGTCTCCAGGTCACCAACAACAGATACTGTTAATAGTCTCCCGGTAACAAACAACATATATCTGTCAAAATTCTAACGAACACCAGATGTATGCCAATAGTCTAACGAACAACATATATCTTTAAATTGTCTTACCAACAACTGATACATGGCAATTGTCTCCCGGTCTGTCGCACGCACACACGCACATACATGCACGTGTTATATAACACACACAAACAGTGTTACTGATCCTGCCATTTCCAGTCGGTGTATTGAAAGGTACTTTTTTCGGCGTAGCTGTTTAACCCAGCTTTTCACCTTAAATGACCTTGTACATAACGCCAGCAGACCCAAATGAATATACTTCATTTATTCCATTGGCTGATTTGAGCATAATCCCCCATAACATTGGCAACATCACCGCGTGTTTGTAGTATAGGATATTACACTATTCAGAGTAGGGAGATGCGGACTACTCTCTGCAAATTCATACGAAACATAGACACAGATGTTATCCCATTTACAATTACGCACTGCCAGTAAATTCCATCCCTTAGACTTTCAGGGTCAGTGCTGGGTCAGTCAATTTAGGATTTAGAATTTTAGGGAAAGAAATGAATGAAAACCTATCGGTTAATGCTATTTGTCTTGTATTGTGAGACAAAACTAACGAAATATTATAGTGTTCATGATAGAATGGAAATCGTTTAATTATCTAATCACACACGTGTGGCGTATGCAAGCCAGAATAGGCTACCGACATTTGCCAGTTTGCTAAAAATAACACAGTGTTACTTCAATTTTCTATCGGAAAGTATCGTGGTTTGATGTTCCATTTACAAGACGCAATGAGATTTGTAAAGACCCGCGTCATGCTAAAATTGGTCTTATGCAATATGTTGCCAGCGTAGCTCCAGCCCAGCCTGCGCATCCGTACAGTCTTGTCAGGATATGCATACTGAAAAGTCTACTCTGGAGATGCCACGAAACCTTGCGTGCTTTTTGTATAGCTGAAAGCGTAGCCCCTACCCAGACTGCGCAAGTGCGCAGGCTGGGCTTGAGCTACACTGGCCGACAATGCCATAAGACCAAGTTTCGCATGACGCGGATGTAACAGTGTTATTTGAGTGTGTGAAAAGAAAACTGCGTCTGAATCAAATATCAACATACCATATGTTTCCATGACGAAGATATAAATTAATAATAAACCATGCGAGGAGACATACAATGTGATCTCACGTATTAAAATTTGTATAGATCTACGAACACTACTATGTGGTTTAATAGACGTGCACTTCATAACAAACATTTCATGCGGTGGATATACGACTATTTAGGGAAAAAATAACACAAAAATACTTAAACCTGTGTTTTTAATTTAATAACTTAGAAACACCAATTTCCACCGTTATTTCAAAGTCAGGATATACGCCGAATATCTTTTTAAACGAAATTTCTTGTTTATATTAATAAGTCAAAAACACAACGAAAGTGAATTTACATCTTTACACGGATATAAACAAAAAATGATACTATGTTAAAGCACTTGTTAATAATCTGTGGTGTTACACAAGTTTTGGTTTCAATCGAAAAAAGTTTCAGTTGGAATGTTATTTATGTAACATAATTATAAATCAAGTCTTTCGTGTGTGGTTTTCGGGACAGATAATGTCAGTGTTGACGGATCCAAGATCCTGTTGCAAGCAATTTTCGGATCTTTTCATTCACTGCAATGTATGATTCAACAGTTCAATAAGGAATTCAGAATGTCATAGGTATAAGCCTCATCCACCAATATTCGCACGTGGTACAGTGGGACGGAACGAAGTATGTAGCTTCCCCAGTGAGTCACATTCCAATAAAGATATTGATCGGATTCCTAAAAACCTACACGGCAATGTGAGTTTGGCGGTCTTTACTACTGTATTTTCCTTACGTTGGTCGGTATTAAAATATAACTTTTAATAGTCATTAAATGTGGTTTTGATGAGAAGTGGTTAACGAAGAATTTAATTTTATGGATACGGGTAATCGATTTTACTTGACATCACTCCTGATATCCACACCTTTACAGCTTTCAGTCACGTGACGAATAAGAACATTCATATTAGTATTAGTTGTTTTATTTCATAAAGTATGCCCCAATAGACTCATTGGGGGAAAACCTACTTAAGATACTGATTTTAAAGGAAAATGTATAAAGTCAGTTGTTTTTTGGAAAACTCTTCCTGACAGTTTCACATATATCAATGTTATCAGCCTGTTTCACAAATTTACATTAAACAGGTAACTTTATAGACAGGCTTGGTATTAGTTACATACCCTCGCTGTTTTTTATCGAAATAAATTATTGTTATAATTCGTTTTAAAATACGATAGACGGTGAACGAGGTAATGTATGCAAAAACTTATGGGTAATTTTGATACGCGATTCGTAATTGTGTACTATTGAAATCGATGGATTTGTGTACAATTCATGTATATGTAAATGAATACGAAAAAATCCTTTACACCAAGTTAATACAGTGCTTGCTTTTAATAATAGTGTGTTTCATCCTGTTTATATAAGAATAATTTTGCATGGTATGATTTTACATTGTTTTGTTAAAAAATGGTGTTATTAAATTTACAGGTGCGTGATTGATAGGACCAGGATGCGTACCAAACATACGACTGATCGTTTCTCGAAACGTAGGAAACAAGGCCCGTGGGCTCCGACCTCTATATACGCATCATTCTCGATCCATGATCCTGTAATATTGCTTTATTGTAGTTTGTTATTGTCTAGACCCTTAGAGGAATGTTTTTTTTTCACAGGACCCAACAGGGATTGATTTTTTAGTACGTTTATCCGCTACCGCTATCCGACAGCAATTGACAACAAAACAAGCATACCGAATACCGATAGCTTCTATTCGCTTACAAGGACAGTAAGCGGGGCTTATCAGACATCGCTGACCTTTACCGATCCATTGGGCCTCGCTACGTAGCAATCGAGCTAAATGATGTTTCGAAATTAGCTGCGAAGTAATCTATGTCCATGATCTACGGAATACCTATAGGGCCATCGTGGTCACACATTAAAATCCAGAGGGCGACAATGCGATAGTACGATGGCGACAATGCGATAGTACGATGGCGACAATGCGATAGTACGATGGCGACAATGCGATAGT
>VMBQ01000243.1:4396-25168 GCA_007657795.1 Dreissena rostriformis | reverse complement strand
ACCTCGCTACGTACCAATCTAGATCCATGATGCCTCGGACCTCGCTACGTACCAATCTAGATCCATGATGCCTCGGACCTCGCTACGTACCAATCTAGATCCATGATGCCTCGGACCTCGCTACATACCAATTTAGATCCATGATGCCTCGAACCTCGTTACGTACCAATCTAGATCCATGATGCCTCGGACCTCGCTTCGTACCAATCAAGATCCATGATGCTTCGGACCTCGCTACGTAACAATCTAGATCCATGGTGCCTCGGACCGCACCAGTTAGCAATCTAGGTCCGCGGTGACTCACAGCACTACAACTGCCATTCGCTCATCTCGACACAGGCTGGTGTTAATCGCGGATATAATGAAGGTCACTAATGCACAGCTAATAAAGCATAAACACGTTTAAAGCCTTCAAACGTTTGGTTAAATTAATGATGCGCCATGCTGGTCGATGAAGGGATGAGTCATAGAATAATCGAGCCAATCTTCCGGTCAGTAGGTTTCTTAAAGGAAATGTATTCAGATATTCATTTCATGTTTACAAATCTAAAAATCTAACTTGTAGTGTTGTTGTTGGTTGTGGTAATGGTGGTTTTGTTGGTGGTCGTACGTAGCAGAAGGAGTACTTAGAAAAGTCCCTCTCATGTGAGCTTTAATGTCTTATTTATATGTACATCAATGTGCCATGTAAATAAAGCTAGGAAATATAATGTACAAAAACAGAAATTTTACCGACGTAAATGAAATTTCTATTGCCAACGTCAGCACTCAGCATCATTCCACCATTAAACGTGTGTAAATGTGTCGATTTACTAATGATGCCTAATGAGGCAGCAGATATTGTGAAATGTAATGGTGTTGTAAAGTTGTGGCCCTTGTTCCGACTAGCCCCTTGTTCAGATTTGCCCTTAATTTTGAAAAAATACTGGAATATTGTATTGATTACTCGTATATGATGAATAATCACTCTGTTTTGTATAATGTATTACCCTTTAACTATGTTGTACGTATATGGATGGGTACATTGTATACTACTAAATAGAAGCGTATCAGGGGAGATCGTCGTAACGCGACAGACTTCAAGAGTGTATCGCAGTGCTCTCCCCTGCTTCAGCGGTACGGCGGTACCGGGATCTGTTAGTGTAATATTAATAGCTCGTAGAGCCATACGTGCTCACGCTTTCATCTATTTTATCTATTTCAAATTTGTTGACAATATAAATGTACGTCTTAAAAAACACATGATTAATAAAAGGCATCTTAAACTAAACATGTACGGTTATAGTACTATAACTTGAATGTTTTGTACTGTTACTTCTCATAATCCTTAATACAGCAGATTTTCTAAAGTTTAAACATTGAACATCGGACAGCTAAGACACTATGATAAATCAATTGACCGCTACTGGATTTATAACCACGTCTCCTTAGGTCAATCATGTTCATGTATTTATAAGACATCTCTGTCGAAAAAAACAGTCGACGCTTTCTCAATGAATTTCACGAAATGTCAACCAAAACCTGTTGAACGTTCAATTACCATACACAGTAATAACATTATACAGTCTGGAAATATTAATAGCGTGTTGTCTGGCGGTGTTCCAGCTGATATTGAAGTTCAAATCCACCCCCGTGACGACAGACGCGGCGCTGGTGGAGAAGTGTGCCGCACAACTGGTCCTCCCTTCACAGGTCTAATTTCTTTCAGGTTTCGGAAGGGCGTCAACACATACACGCGTATCATGCTCTAAAGAACAATACGTTTTGTAGATATTCAATGTACACTGACTCACTTTTAAGCAGCACCCTGCACATTTCTAGGTCCGTCATCACTCCATACTTGCCCAATTACAGTTGAACACATACGCATGGTTTCGTGTCGATTCTTTTTCTTAAACACTATGTAACATAATAATTAAGCGTTACACACATCTTATTTCACGTTACAACAATAAATAAGCATAACAACAGTTGAAATTGGCTCAGTTATACGAGCAAACGTCGTAGCCCCATGTGCTCAGTTATCCCATACCTAATGACTGGAAAATACATTCAATATCAACAAAGGGGCCTACAAGTCAATAACGAAACATGTGTACATACACTGAGGTACAAGATCAGAATTAATCTGAAAATAAGGACAGAACATTCTGGGTTTCTTTTCGGAAACACCAACAGCATCGAAGCACCTGGTTTAATATACTTACATCGTTTTTTTTGCGACGGACATTATTTGGCACAAATACACTTACCCTCAAATAGTATGATCTTCTTCTATCTAACTATCTAAGGTTCTCTATTTCTTGTCTCATAATTTGTCATCAATATAAATTGATAGAGGGTAGCCTTTTTTTAAACAGATGTTGATATTTAGTTTCGGCATTTTTAACTGCTCATGCGTATTGCGATACTTCATGAACGAATCATTCATAATGATTTTACTACCTAGTACTGCTACCACCGATTTTTTTTCCGCTACCACGAAAGGTGTCCCGTGGACAACTTTTAATGACTTTGAAAAATTAATATTTTATTGAGCGTTGAACATGACATATGTGCTCTTTTACTGTTTAGTTTTTTTTTAATGTTACTTACTTTTAAATACCGGTACATATATGCGCAAGCACATAACGAAATCAAATACGAATATTGAAGCCGTTAAAAAACAGAAATGGTATTTTTCTGTGTCTGAGTTTGAACAGTATTCTTGCCAGTAGATTCCGTACTTAAAGCTGCACTTCTGTTCATCCCTGAAACTGCGGTGTGTGAGCAGAATAACGAGCACAATCACGTACGTGAAGGGAAGAACATTCTCAAATCCGGTCGTGATCGTCCAGAAAAACGAGAGAAGGATTTCCTGTATGTAATGGAAGTGGCGTGACAGTCCCCACCAACCGGAAGCCAGCAGGTTACTCTGTTCCTCGACACCTTCAATCCAGTTTTTTTTAGCGTATTAGGTCCGGTTTCCGAGCCTAGATTAAGCAATTGCCGTAAGCCTTACGTAGATCGGTCAGGTAATTGATGAGAACATAAAACAACCCCACGGCCAATATGCTCGTGGCCAGTGGAGTGCCGAGGCGGATCGAGTGCGAGACGAGGTAGTGACTGACGATTGGATACAGCGACGGCAGCCAGCAGAGGCAGCCCCAGCATATATAGTAGCCGGCTCTGTCCAGGATTATGTCAATAGTGTGCATGTATCGGGCTTCCCAGGTGAAGAACTTCGTAATATACGTCAGCTGAGGAATCGTAGTAACGAACATGCTGTCTACGAACCCGTGAAGTTCGTAACTCTTCAAGCGTATATACAGCACAAGAGTGGCGAGATGGTCATACCGAAGCGACAGTTAGTGAACACTCTATTCCGCATATCGTCGCTGTTCTTCGAAAACCGCGTAAGTCAAATTTGGCGCAAATTGTTATTTGTTTTTATAAGAACGGCAGTTTCACGGGTCATTTTCTGCGGAAATACTGGATTTAATATCCAATCGGAAGGCATAGTTATGAGCACGTGAGAAAATCCTGAACACTCATTGGTGCACTAATTGTTTCTGCAAAAACTGTCATTGATCATCCTTATTAAAAAATATATATAAAATATTAAAGAGAAAACTGCGTAAGTCCATTTTTTGAATTAAAATGACAACTACAGGCCTTTATATTGTCATAAATAAAAAGTATGCCCATTTTGACATAGACTATCTAAATTATTATATTTTAAAACTTCAACAAATATTTAAAAATGTTTCTTTTGCCTATTGAAAAGTTGTAAAAAATGACTTACGCGGCTTTCGATAACAGCGACGATATTCAATTCCGTGCCCCAGTAGCAGTCGAAGACGAAGCCTTCTCGTGTCTTTCCACTGTTCGATGTGGACGGACGGGTTATTCCTTTGATGTAAAACAGGAAGACAAAGAAAGAGCAAACACGTTCATAAACCCCAGCAACCCACCAAAACTTTGACACTTCGACACTTTGAGTCAGCCGATGAAACGTTAGCACAGTTGTTAGGATAGCGAACCCAGCCCGAGTGACACCGCAATGCAGGAAGCCGTTATCTTTGTACAGTGGAACGTTTCCCTTTGGAGTTACTGGACACCGGACTTCGTTTCCTGGAAGAACGACCATCAAAAACAGTGCCCAAGAGAAGTAGCCAAAGATATTCCAACAGTTAAAATGTTAACAATACTGAGTTCACTCCACATGCCGACAAGCGTTCCGAGAACAGAGTTTCCACGGAAGTGTCTGTTCAGAGGTGAGTAACGTTCGTATACCAGAACAGCATCACTATCTGTGGTGTAAGGCATACAAGCGCCAAAGGGAAGATGAGCTTGTTGAACAAACCTGACTTTTCGATCGTTTCATAGCCCTCTTTGTAGCCAAGAAAACCATTAGATTTGGCGCCATTCAAATTTGAATTTTCTCCAATGACCTACTTTTTGACCTTGTTCTTAGGCCCGTCATTTCCCGCCTTGGGTTTCCTCTCCTGAAATAAACTGCGTATTATTGTAATTCACGCAATCTTTGCTCTATGCGAGTTGTTTGTACATTTGTTTAAATTTCGCTCATATGTATTACCTTAATTGTAAAAAACATTGACCTTTTTAATCATCAGGAAACCCACTATAAAATTAAATATAAGGCCAACAACAAACTGATAAGATGTTCGTCGGATTTGCAGCACCAAAAAAATCGTCAAATGAAATGAAATTAGTATTATTGTGTTTGCCGTTCGCATGGTCCAGTTTGGCCCTTACCAGATATTTGAGGAAGAAGATGTGCTGATTTTGGTTTCAATTCATCATGGTTAATGCCTATTGCCTATTATTTGTTAACGGTACAAAATTCCAGCAGTTAGACGACCGGTCCTTTCTTAAATAAAACATTCCCTCTATTTTGTCCGAAACATTCCCTTACACATATGTGTGCATGTTCACTTCTTTCAGCGGCCATCGCTTCTGCTTAGGAAATGACGCCCACGTGTGTTCAATGTAAAAACAAGGCATATGGATTTTTTGTTATGCAGCACACAACAAATACCGATCCTAACAACTACTGTGAGCTGATTGCATAGGTTGAAGATATTTTGTTGGTCTTGTAACTCTTATGAGGAAAGGCCTCCACGCCTGACAGAACTGGTTGCGGAACAAATTTCTGCATACATTTCTTTAACACTGCACAACCGACTTCATAATTGGTGCAAAAATGAATCCATTTTTAATGAATGGTAGGTTTTAGAAATGATCGTCGCATGTCTGTTTTTTATATTTAGTATTCATAGTAGTATGCAAACGGTTAAAGCGAATAGTTTAAAACTATACTTTGCCTTGAAGACTATGATGCCCTATGGATTACATTTGTGAACGCATGGATCAGTTGCAAAATGCTGAATATGCTGAAATCTACATATGCAAATGTGAAACGTGACATGTACAAATACAATGTCATGAATCTTTGATGTAGAATTGGGTCAAGCAAGGTGACACAAATTGTCACCCCGTTTGATTATTCCGTTTATAAACGATATTGATGAACATGTGAGTTCCACACACATATCTTCTAATGATATTGATATTTTATTAACTTTAGGTTAATCTTTGCCAATGACATTGTCATGTTTTCAAATGATCCCCGTAGTCTACAACACCAATTTAAGTTTAATAAATATTCTTAAAAACGGGGTCTCAAGATATATGTCAGATTTTTTTTATTTTTATTTTTTCAGAAGTATAAATATAGAAATATTCACAAATGGGAACTCAATTGTGATAATATTGAGATAGCATATAGATGTTTTCACGAACTTAAGTGTTTATTTTTTCTATAACGGTTCACTTTAACGTGCAGTTAGGGCACTGAATGAGAAGGCTCTTAAAGCAAAAAATCACATTATTTCATTATTCAGCAGAATCAAATTAGATATTAAAACTTAATTGTTAGTTTTCCACTCAATAGTAACAACACTAATCACGTATGACTACGATTTACGATATGTCCGAGGTTGATAAGAGGCACTACAAATTATGATATAAAAAACTTGGGGTTCGTCAGCAAACATTAAATGCTGCTGTACTAGGTGAACTTCGTCGCTTTCCTTGCCTGTCATTTGAACAGTACGAGCCCTAAACTATTGGTGTAAAATCATGATATCACATAATACTTTGATTAATAGAGTATTTAATACATTAGCTACTGATAATGCTTGCATAATTATTGTAAGAAAATTGTGTTGGCTTAATGCGGTTAAAACTACATTTGATTCACGAGGTTTCAGTTAAACATCTGTCGTTCCTTTCCGTCCGTCTGTTCATATGGCCATCAGCAAAACTTGATAGTGCATTTTCTCAAAGCGTACTGAAGATACTTGTAACAAACTTACAGAGGATAATGTGATAATATGATAGCGTGGTTTGTCATGTGTCGCTCTATCAATCCCTAAATCAGTTCATCCGTCCGTTTGTTTGCTTTTCTGTCCGCAAAAACTGATGTCACTCTAAAAGTACATAAACAAATGGTCACACAACTTTGCATACATATTATGCTTGAACCTTACCTTCTCCAGAGGATTAATGACAGGGTATTGCGACTAAAATAGAATTACACACGGAGAGTAAGTAGGTTCCTTTTTCCTAGTTCCTTATTCGAATAAGGAACAGTTCCTTATTCCTAATTCACGCTTAACATATTTGACATACGATTGTAAGAAAAATAATGCATACAATTCTTAAGTAAATCAAAACAAAATAACAAGAATACATTTAATGTATGTATTACGATACATATTCATGCTTCTTCTTTATAGCGTTTGGATAGGATTTCTTGTATAAACCGAACCGGCATTATCTACTTCGAATACTTCAAATCAACCAAACCTAAAGCCTGTACACTTATTTAACATTTATGTGATATAAAAATGTAATTTAGAACATTTCAAAATATTTGTTTTTATTTAAACTCCATTTCCTTTTTTCGCGGCTGAATAAGGAAAAGGGAACCAGTTCTTAAGAATTGTAGGCATTAGTTTTCGTAAAAACCTTATTTCAAATATGTTTAGCGTGAATAAGGAATAAGGAACTGTTCCTCGTTCCTTATTCGAATAAGGAATAAAGAACTACGAAAAAGGAACCAACTTACTCTCCGTATTTTATTTTATCCCTTTCGATGCAAATTATAATAACATGTTACAAACCAAATAAGCAACCTCGTTGCTTTTTGGTTTCGTCCCGGGTTTCGTATATCAGTGTAATTTGCTCGTTTGTACATGTAGCTTGAAAATCAGTGTGACTTTACATTATTGTATGACGTCATCAGGTGCATAAACTACTGTAGATAACGTGATAAACAAAATCTGTATTTATTTATTTTTTATTTAATTAAGAAACGTGTTTCTTTGCTCATTTTTGAATATTCGTTCATGTATCTGTTACTGTTATGGGGTTGCTAATTATGTAAATGAATGTCTTGTTATTTTTAGATGATTTCAAAATACTTGTTTTTAAAGTGGCATTAGTGGTTTTGTTGATGATGATTTTGGTGATTATCTTTTACGGACAAGCATTTTAAGATCAAACAAATATAAACATCAATGCAATACAAAAATACTAAAGCATGCAGGGATTTTTGTGCAGAAATCATAGATTTATTGAAGTTTAAAAGCATATTCCAAGAAAAATATATAATCTAGAATCATTTTTTTTTTACAGATACTAAGCATTTGCAAAATTCTGGCATTAGTTTGATTTAACTATTATAAAATGTACTTGTTCAGAGATGATTGCTTATTTTGAAGTAGTCTCGATAAAAATAGTTTCATGGAATTGCTCCAATATTTGAAAAACGGGAAATGGTTTGTTGAACAACGTTTTAAAATTACGGTTATATTTCGCATCAACTGGTCATTATTAGTTCACCATAATTATCATAATAATACATTCACATGATTCCACAAATCATCGTAGTTGCTATGTTTCTTTGAAGCAAAACTTGAATCAGTGCTCCAGCTAGGATTTGAAAAGGACAGGGTTCTAAATTGTCAAAAGGTCACTTTAGCACGTATTGGTAATATTATCTTTCCATATATATAAATAAATATATATATTCACACATATGGTCAGTTACGGGGTCCCTGATTTAGAAATAGGATATGGGGTTCCCACTTCAAAAACATATATCCCCATACCCTTTTTTATCCGAAATAAGCACGAATTAAGGTATATAGGGGTACATGATATATCATTATATATATATATACACATGTATATATATACGTCATTTATGTTACGTCTTATACAATGAGATATATAGCGAAATTAATTGCGAGGTATATACAATTTCAATTTAAGACCTGATTGCAATTTGATTGATTTACCTCCCCTACACCCCCACATAGTAATTAAAGGTGCCTAGAATGCGGGGTATAAAGACCGCGTAAGTATAGTCTGAAAACTACCAAAATATATACATATGTGTGTACATTTAAGCCTCGCTCTGAAAAACTAACGTATAGTCCCCCCAAACAAACTAGACTTACCTTAAGTTGACGTTTGGTTGGAATAATGTGTAGTCATATGACAACTGGAGGGATCAAATGCGATGTGCTTGAGCAGATCGATAAATTGTCAGTCTTCAACACGATTCCAAAAAAGTTATGTCCGTAACAAATGGTACCAGATGGAAATATTTAAGTTCTCACCAAATTAAACAAAGGGTGGTGAGGGAGGGGATTTGATCCCTCCAGTTGTCATATGACTACACAGAAATCAAACCAAATGTCAGCGTAAGGTACCGGTAAGTCTAGTTTGTTTGGGGGAATTATATTACGTCATACAACTTCCGTGTTCAAATGAGACTTCAACACTGAAGGACATGACTTTTTTGAGTTACGAGATTATGGGCCAATATTTAAAGAATACATTTAAATATTACCTTGTAATAATGTGTATCTATTGCAGCACAGCAGATTGAAAATATTCAGAGTTCTCTATCGGCTACTCATAATACTGGGCAAATGTTCTTTAACTGGACCACTCAGCAACTTTTAGAATCTCCGCCAATGGTAAACCACTTTGCGTAGCTTTCGAAGTTGTAGCACAACGAGTACTATGCGTTTTAAACTTGTTTACATCAATCTCAGCTTTACTCATCCTAAATTTGACCCATCTAGCAATAGTAGTAGGTCCAACAGAGTTATAAGGTTTAATATGACTGATGAACAAATTCATGTTTTCTCCACGTAATGTCCTTGTACGTGAAATATATTCAAGTGTAGTGTACACACATATAGCATTATCTAGATTGCATTTCTTTAGCATAACAAAGGGATTTACTTTACCCTTACGACATTGCTTCAATAACCCACTATAGTATACAACAAAGAATGAATCTTCTTTTTTCATTCCGTCTAAAGTTAACAGACTAACTGAATGTGAACGACTTGCTTGAGTCAGCACAATTAGAGTTACTTATTTACAACATAACATCTCCAAAGTCAAAGATGAAACTGGTGTCAACGTCTTCAAATAACGCAGAAGAATGGCTACATCCCAGGTCTCTGTATATTTAACACTTTTTGGCCGTAAATTGAAAACTCCTGTCATATATCTGACAACTAATGGATGTGATCCAACAGAATGTCTATCTACTAACTTACACAAATTTGACAATGCACTACGAGCAGTGTAGAATGTTGCAAAGCTATATTATTTTTTGTATAAATAAGTAAGGAATTCTATGACTGATTCAACAGTCTTTTTAAAAATATCACTTTTCCGTTCGCGACAGAAAAGAACGCATTTCTGGATGTAACACTGATATTGCTTCTAAGTGGATTTTCTCCAGGGAGCCATGAGCATTTCGACAGATTCTTTCGATAAAGCTCGGCTTTTGAAGAAATTCCTGATATATGACATACCATCAAATGCAACTTGTTCACCAGAGGATGTACCTTGTTGGTTCCTGGAACCTTCAAAGTCTGATTCTTCACCTTCAAGATGAGGGGATCCTGTATTAACATTTCGAGGATTGGAGTAAACCAACTCTGCGTCACCCAAAGAGGTGCCACCAGGACCATCTCCGCAGCATCCGTCCGTACTTTCTGTACCAGGCGCCCCAGCAAACTGAAAGGTGGAAATGCATATATCAGCATATTTGACCAGTTTAATGTGAATGCATCCACAAAAGCTGCATCAGGATCAGGTTTCCATGAGACATATCTGTCAAGTTGCTTGTTGAGCCTGGAGGCAAATCAGTCAATTTCAGGCATTCCAAAACATTTAATTATCTCATTAAATAACATCGCATTTAACATCCACTCTGTATAATATTGAAATTATCTAAAAAAAACTTATCTGCATAATTATCAACACAAGGATTATGGGTGGCAGACAACCAGATATTTTTCTGACAACACCATGACCAAATATAATTTGCCAAGGCATTCAAATGTTCTATTTTACCCCCCCCATTTCAATATTTTTAGATATGCCACTGCACACGTATTGTCTGATCTAACTTGTACATGACAATTTTCAATGGATTTGCAAAATGACCTCAGTGCATGAAAAACAGCTTACCATTCCAGGTAGTTGATGTGATTTTGGGACTCAAGGTCTCCCCCATCTACCTCCAATTTCATTTTGCTCACAAACAGCTCCCCAACCATTATTTGAAGCATCAAAAATGATTACTAAACTTGGATTTGCATGAATGATTCTCCTTTTCTGGTGAGCAAGATTATCAATCCACCATTGGAGCTCATTTTTAATGCCCTGAGAGACATTCATCCAAGAATCAAAATCACCCTTCAGGTTTTGTAAAGCTAAGTTTTTTGTCTCTCAATAACTCTATAATGAAGAGGAGCGAATTCAACAGCAGAACAAGTTGAGACCATGAGACCCAAAACCCTAGCAACTTGTCGAATTTTTGCAAAAGTCATGTTTTGCCATTCTGAACATGCGTGGACAATGTTTGTAGCTTTTTCTTTGGGTAAAGTTACTGTCATGCTTACAGAATCAATTAGATTTCCAAGAAATATTATTCGCTGTGTAGGGACCAAAACGGATTTCTGTTCATGTGTAATGAAACCTACATCAGTAATCAACCTGACAGTAAGTTTAACATTTCGTTCACAATCTTGCATTGTGTGTGCTAAAATTATTGAGTCATCTATGAACCCAGAAATTGTGATACCAAGCATGCGCAAAGATGCAAAAACAGGCTTAAGCAGGCGAGTAAAGCCTATTGGCGCCGATGAAATACCATTTGGAAGGCATTCAAACTGGTAGATTTTGCTCTTAAAGATAAAGCGCAATTTTACTTTGTGTTCCGGTGCAATAGGCACTGATTAATATGCATGCCTTAAATCTACCGATGCAAAACAACAGCCAGGAGTGACTAGTTTGAGAACAGATTCAAGCGTATCCATTTTAAAATGGTGGTACTCGATAAATTGATTTAAATCTTGTACATGTACATGTACCATCCTTTTTCGGAAAAGTGAAAATTGGAGAAATGAACTCGTTAGGGTTATGTTCAACTTGGGTAATTACTTTCATTGATAATAGTTCTTGTATTTCCTGATCAATTTGATCACTTTCATTAGAAGAAAATCTGTTTGCTTGACAAAATGTCTTAACTGGGTTTACATTATCAATGAACTTGATGTGAAAATGCTCCACCATATCCAACATGGATTCATCACTGGTTATTTTTCTCCAATTTTCAACAAAATATTTCAATCTACCAGTTTCAAAGGTACTAACCTTTTTATTTCCTCGGTGCCAATACTCGGCCGTTTTTTTATACAGCCAGCATCACCACGGCCTCGACCGCGAAATTGGCCTCGACCTCTAAACCCCGATCTGTATGGATGAGGACGACGGAATTCACGTCCTATGCCAAACTGCTGCCCAATGCGACCAATATTGTTGAGATCGTTTATCTCAACATTTCTATTTACATTATTGTCATCACCATACAAAAAATCTGTACATGGCAATGATGGAGAGGCAAGATAATGGTACTTGGTGTCCAAACTACTTTTGTGGAGCTCTTTTCTTCTTTTTTTATGTTAATGTTTCTGTAGGTCTGGCCTAAAAGGGCTATAGCATTTGTCGAAAGATCAATGGCCTTACTACAAGCAACTGATGGGTTTTCTGTGGAATTGGCTTATATGTCAACAGACTTGGTAATGCTAGATGCTGCTTTCACCAACAGATCTTGAATACTCTGCATGTTATTATCATCATATTGAACAGGAGCTCGCAACAAACGCTATATCCATTGATTTACACGCGTTTTCACAAGAGCCTCACAGTTTTCAGGCCGATGCACCTCTTTCAAAAGTTCATTCATTTTGTCATCTGACAATTCATTTCTGAAAGAACTATTCACAAATTGTGCTAGATCATCATCATTCACTTTCTTACAACAGGGTCAGAGTTTCTGAAACGATCCATCAAGTTCCGAAAAACGGGGTAAGGACTTACATTTTCCTGCTCAATTTCATCGTACGACTGTCCATCGTCATCATAGAACTGATCCTCTGAACAATCGTTATCGTAATATTGAGTAGATTCAAGTTCCTCAATACGTTTCTTCTGGCTCTTCATATTGTCACTGAGCTCTTGCAAAATCGAGAGGACTTCACGAGTGAGTTCAGGGTCCTTAGACATAGAACTTGTGGTTACAAATAACAAAATAATTCAAATTATTGCTACTAATAGCAATTAAACTGACATGTGCGATACCGCAGTATTAATCGCGAACGAACTAATTCGTTACGGAAAAATCGATCACGCCGAAGCGTCTGTACTCAACGAGTAGCTAAATCGCACTGCCAATTTATTGATCTGCTCGTGCACATCTCATTTGAGCACGGAAGTTGTATGACGTAATATAATTTATCTTGGTTTTAAATTACAACTAAAATAAAGTGACTTAACACGTATCTCTGATGCGTTTGTATTCACGATACGTCTTCACAGCGAGGCTCTGTTTAATAGATAGCATATATTAAGCATGCTATTAATTTAATATATCAGTTGAATTAGACAGTTTATGTTCTACATGCACAATTTCGTAAACACAATTTTCAATTGAAATGTTAATAAGTTTCTTCTTGAGCATTTGTTCTGCTAGAAAAGCTCCAACGATATGATGAATCTACAACGTAACGTAATCCTCGTAGAGCGTGGGGGTAAACCATTCAAGTTGCGTCCGGGTTACTGCAAATAAGGTCACAATATGCTAAAAAAAAAATCCTTAACAAATTCAATGTAAAAGCAATTACTTTAACAGAAAATAAAGTCAAACTTTTGCGCATAGAGACCCTCATAACCATACATTTGCTTAAAGAGCATTCCAAGCCAAATTGATTTAAACAATACAAAAGATAGATCATGTGATATGTAAGAAAGAACTCGACGCGAACCAACGGTCATTGTTTTACGGCCAACTTTTCACCGGCTTCTCTCCAGTTGTTGAGGGTTTCCCGCCAACTGTGAAAGTCTCATGTAGTCTATAACCTTAAAGCAAAATACTGATTTTTTAAATATTTTAGTACACAACAATGTTTTCTTTTCTACCACACAAACAAAGAGATATAAAGAAATAAAGTCATGGCAAGTGAGAGAGAGAGAGTAAAGAAAGAAAGGAGTGAGAAAAGAGACAGGTTGGATTGAGAGTAGAGACAGAGAGGAATAATAGCCAGTGAGAGCAAGACGTGAGAATGCGCGTGAGGAGTGAGAATAGAGGGAATACAGAAGAGTGAATGTAGATAACGAGCAGAGATAGAGGAGAGAGAAAAGAGTGAAGAGATGTAGAAGTAGAGATGAACAAGGGATGTGTTTGTCAAAAACACAATGCCCCCTACTGCGCCGCTTTGAAATAAAATTTCTATTTATCATTTGGCAGGTATTGAAATTATCTCCCTTTAAGGCTTGTTACTTCCCTTGGATTTTGTTTTTTTGACCTTTGACCTTGAAGGATGACCTTGACCTTTCACCACTCAAAATGTGCAGCTCCATGAGATACACATGCATGCCAAATATCAAGTTGCTATCTTCAATATTGCAACAATTATGGCCAATGTTAAAGTTTTCGGACGCACAGACTGACAGACACTAGACAGACTGACGGACAGTTCAACTGCTATATGCCACCCTACCGGGGGCATAAAAAGGTAGTAGAGGGAGAGAGAACGAAGAGGAGAGAGGAAACGTACCAAGAAATTGAGGTACATTTGTATATAGAGGTAAGTGAGGCAAGTAGTTAAAGGGAAAGTGTTATGAAAAGAGAAGAATATGAAAGGCATCGGACGACCACGACCAGTACCGATGATAGTGGGCTCATAGAACCCGGGCAACTCCGTCCACCGGACAGAGTTGAAATATCCGTGGGGGTCAAATTGTGTAAAAAGACTCTTAAGCTATATATTTTTTTTTTAATATCTCGAAAACCACTCCTAACATGAAAGAATAAGGGCAATCTGGGTCATTGTTTGATGTTTTTCCTTACCCTGTGTTGTGTTATTATGCTAGTCATTATGTAAGTGAAATTCTGTTTACTATCCGTATTGAGTTCATTCTTACGCCCATGAGTCAGGCCCGGTTTTACCGTGGGGNCCCCCCCCCCCCCCCCTGCTGAACCAACAGCTAATACACTAAATATGCCTTACGGTTGAAATTAACAGTAATCATATACATTTCCTATATCAACGTAGTGCCCCTGGAGTGAACAGTATTTGTAATCTAATACCAATACTTCCAAGTAATGACTGAATATGTGAATAATGTAGAATAAATGAAGAATTAATTAATAAAAGACTGGCTGACTGACTGAATGTTTGATCGAATGAGTGACTGTTTGATCGACTGAGTGACTGTTTGTCTGTCGGAATGACTGTTTGAATATAAAATGACAGTCCTGTCGACGCCCTGAAGTTACTGGACTGTAACGCCCTCCCCGTCCCCAGGCTGACTCGTGCCCCCACCCACCACCAGAACAAGGTTGTCTGGGTTCGAGACTTTTCTACATTATATCATAATTCATCATATATTTTTTATATATTAATTCCTCCATGTGCTTAGTAGGCGTATTTTCAGACATTACCATTAAAAGCGGAACATAAGCTCGATATTTTATTTTATCCCTTTCGATGCAAATTATAATAACATGTTACAAACCAAATATGCAACCTCTTTGCTTTTTGGTTTCGTATATCATTGTAATTTGCTTGTTTGTACAAGTAACTTTAAATTCACTGTGGCTTTAAATAAGTGTATGGCGTCATCAGGTGCATAAACCAGTTATAATAACGTGATAATCAAAATTTGTATTTATTTTTTTGTATTTAAGAAACTTTTTTCTTTGCTCATGTTTGAATATTTGTTCACGTATTTGTTTATGTTATGGCATAGATAATCATTTAAATGAATGTGGTGTTTTTTCTAGCTTTTTTGAAAATACTTGTTTTTAAAGTGACATTATTGGTTTTGTTGATGATAATTTTGGTGATGATCTTTATATGGACGAACATCTTAAAATCAAACAACTAAATACTTCAATTCAATACAAATACAAAAGCATGCAGGGATTTTTGTGCAGAATCATAGATTTAATTGAAGTGTTAAAGCATATTCCAAGCAAAATATATTATCTAGAATCAATTTAATAAAGATACTAAGCATTTGCAAAATTGTGGCATAAGTTGGATGTAACTATTAAACAAGAATTCCACGGTCAGAGACATGTGCCCCGCACCCCTCTAAACAGGGCCTTGATTTTCACACGTATTGTTACAGTGACCTTGTCCTTTGACCTAGTGACCCCAATTTCAATAGGGGTCATCTACTGTTGAAGGCCAAAGAACAAATGAAGTATCAAGTCTATCGGTCCATTGGTTGACGAGTTATTGATCGGAAACGATTTTCACGTTTATTGTTACAGTGACCTTGACCTTTGACCTAGTGACCCCAATTTCAATAGGGGTCCTCTACTGTCCAAGGCCAATGCACATGTGAGGTATCAAGCCAATCGGTCAATCTGTTCACACTTGTTATTGATCCGAAACGAACTGGTCTACCGACAGACCCGCGGGTGGAAGGGGGGGGCTCCATAAAAAGGTACTTGTTCACAGATGATTATTTATTTTGAAGGATTCTCTATTGAAACAGTTTCAGGGAATTGCTCCAATATTTGACAAAATTGGAAATGGTTTGTTGAACAACGTTTTAAAATTACAGTTATATTTCGCATCAACTGGTCATTATTAGTTCACCATAATTATCATAATAATACATTCACATGATTCCACAAATCATCGTAGATGCTATGCTTCTTTGAAGCAAAACTTGAATCAGTGCTCCATCTAGGATTTGAAAAGGAAAAAAAGGAAAAGGACAGGGTTCTAAATTGTCAAAAGGTCACTTTAGCACGCATGGTCATAGTATCTCTGAAGCATATTATATTTTAAAAAAAAATTAAAAAAATATCAAAGTCGTATTTTAACGCCCTAAGGCGCTCACCTGAAACCTAAAGGAACTAAACTGTTCTGAGAAGGTGGGCTGGGTTCAAAATAATAAAAGTACTTTATGAAACATAAATATTATCATAATGTGTACAAGATGAAATTTGCATGCCCCTGGAAACCATGTTCTTCAGAGCACCGGAATCATTTTCAAACTAAATCAAGATGACATAAGAACATATGTTCTCACCATGTTTCATTAAAATGTGACTTATAGAGAGTTTTAAATGTTTTACAATAGCCATAAACAGAAAACTTCCACTCACCTAAGGGCCTTGTTTTTAAACAAATCGGACCTATTTTCAGACTCACCTTGCAATGATATTTCCAATTAAAACAAAAATCAACCATGTTTAAAACACAAATCTTTGATAATCACACCAAAACTACCAACCTCATCAATAAACTGTGTGCCATACAAATTTGTTTTCCACTCTTATCAGTCTGAAGGACTATGATGTGAGTTCCCACCTGGGGCCTATTTCTAGGGACTAAGGAACTAAAACAATGCAGGCACAGTGAATAGAGTATTAATTAGTTGCTGATAAGAAGGAGGCTGAATGGGTTCAATTGTAGACAGTCCAGAGAATCAGGAAAAGTGCTAATTCAGGCTGGCTTGGCTGAAGCATATATACAGTTACCGCTAATTGGCCACACGTGGGCTGTGGTCCAGTGTGGTTTCAAGTTGCTTCCAAGTACTGTTTAACCATGTATTCTAATAATTCTTCTTGTTATAAAACAGTTTTGCATGTTTTCATGATATATGTTTAGACTGATAAGTTAATAAACATACAGTAAAATATATAATTTCAATATATTTAAAATACATGGAATATTTCAAAATTCAGAATTCATAAAAAATAGGCACATGTATGAACAATATGTACTGGAGTAATGACATTCGAGGCATTTTGCTACATTATTAATTTCAAAACGTATTGTTTGCAATAAAAACAAAACAAAATATCCAGAAACAAGAGTGTTCACAAGCTTTTTTTACTACAAAAATATAAGGAAAATGACCCCCCTAAAAACAAAACAAAATATCCAGAAACTAGAGTGTTCACAAGCTTTTTTTACTACATAAATATAAGGAAAATGACCCCCCTAAAAACAAAACAAATTATCCAGAAACTAGAGTGTTCACAAGCTTTTTTTACTACATAAATATAAGGAAAATGACCCCCCCCCGGCGGCCATGTTTTTCAACGGACCGGAACCATTTTCGAACTCAACTCTTGTTTCTAGGAAACAAATGTTATGACCAAATTTCATGAAAATTGGGCCAAAAATGTGACTTCTAAAGTGTTCACATGTTTTCACTATATACATATAGAGAAAACTGCCCCGCCCACTGGCGGCCATGTTTGTTCACCGATCTGGACCATTTTTGAACTCATCTGAGATATCAATAAAACCAATGTTTTGACCAAGTTTCATGATGATTGGGCAAAAAATGTGACTTCTAGACTGTTCACAAGCCTTTTTTACTATATAAATATTAGGAAAACTTCCCCGCCCCCTGGCAGTCATGTTTTTCAGCAGACCGGAACCATTTTTGAACTCAACTCTCATATCTAGGAGACAAATGTTCTGACCCAATTTCACGAAGATTGGACCAAAAATGTGACTTCTAGAGTGTTCACATGTTTTCAATATATACATATAGAGAAAACTGCCCCGCCCCCTGGTGGCCATGTTTTTCACCGATCTGGACCATTTTCGAACTCCTCCGAGATATTAATAAAACCAATGTTTTGATCAAGTTTCATGAGGATTGGACAAAAATTGTGACTTCTAGAGTGTTCACAAGGTTTCTCTATAACCATATTAAGAAAACTGCCCCGCCCCCTGGCGGCCATGTTTTTCAACGGACCAGAACTATTTTTGAAGTCAACCAACATATCATTAAGACAAACATTTTGACAAAGTGACATGAAGATTGGGCATCAAATGTGACTTCTACAGTGTTCACAAGGTGTTTTTTTTTGCCCTACTGACCTAGTTTTTGACCAAGCATGAATCAGTTTCGAACTCGGTCGAGGTATCATTGGGACAAATGTTCTGACCAAGTTTCATGAAGATCGGACAAGAAATGTAGCCTCTAGAGTGTTCACAAGGCAAAATGTTGATGACAGACGGACGACGGACAAAAGGAGATCCCAAAAGCTCACCATGAGCACATTGTGCTCAGGTGAGCTAAAAACACACACACACACGCACGCACGCACGTATCATCTGCAGGTCATGACCAATGTCCCTATGAAGTTTCGTGATCCCAGGCCTAAGCGTTCTTGAGTTATCATCCGGAAACCATTTTCCTATTTCCAGTCACTGTGACCTTGACCTGTGACCTTGACCTTTGACCTAGTGACCTCAAAATGAATAGGGGTCATCTACCAGTCATGACCAATGTCCCTATGAAGTTTCATGATCCAAGGCGTAAGCGTTCTTGAGTTATCATCCGGAAATCATTTTCCTATTTCCAGTCAACCATTTTACTGCTTCAGGTCACTGTGACCTTGACCTTTGACCTAGTGACCTGAAAATCAATAGGGGTCATCTGCCGGTCATGACCAATGTCCCTATTAAGTTTCATGATCCCAGGCATAAGCGTTCTAGAGTTATCATCCGGAAAACATTTTCCTATTTCCAGTCCCTGTGACCTTGATCTGTGACCTTGACCTTTGACCTAGTGACCTTCAAATGAATAGGGGTCATCTGCCAGTCATGACCAATGTCCCTATGAAGTTTCATGATCCAAGGCGTAAGCGTTCTTGAGTTATCATCCGGAAATCATTTTCCTATTTCCAGTCAACCATTTTACTGCTTCAGGTCACTGTGACCTTGACCTTTAACCTAGTGACCTGAAAATCAATAGGGGTCATCTGCTGGTCATGACCAATGTCCCTATGAAATTTCATGATCCCAGGCGTAAGCGTTCTTGAGTTATCATCCGTAAACCATTTTTCTATTTCCAGTAACCATGACCTTGACCTGTGAATTTGACCTAGTGACCTCAAAATAAATAGGGGTCATCTGCAAGTCATGATCAATGTTCCTATGAAGTTTCATGATCCTAGGCCCAAGCGTTCTTGAGTTATCATCCGGAAACCACCTGGTGGACGGACCGACAGACCGACCGACATGTGCAAAGCAATAAACCCCCTCTTCTTCGAAGGGGGGCATAAATATACACAATAAAGTTAAATTGTCAAAGTAACAAGGTCAAAGGACGTTACTTATATTATGACGTCAAATTATTACAATGAATTTAACAGGGGCTTAAATAAATCAATAAAAAATTGTTCTTTTGCTAACCTAGCTGAAACAGAGTCCGATCATAACTTATAAAATGGAAATATATTAAATTTGGAAATGGGATATTTAGAACCTGACTTGTGTCATCAAATCAAAATAACATATGACGAACATTTTGTTTCCATTTTTAAAACATTTTGGAAAAGGTATTTAGATGACTGCTTTTTGTTCTGGATTAAAAGTATAAATGAAATACACTCTTTTCATAGTATACTTAATAATTTGCACCCTGATATGAAATTTACAATAGAAATAAATAACTGCAAATTACCATTTCTTGACATACTTGTCATTAAAAAACAAATGCATATTATCACGGATATATACTGCAAAAGTACAGATTCCAGGCAGTATCTCAGCTTTAAATCATGCCATAAAAAACATACAAAAATAAATATTCCTTACACGCTGGCTAAAAGAATTTGCACTATTGTCTCCGATCATGAACTTAAACTGAAACGCCTAAATGAGCTTGAACAATCACTTTTACAAAGAGAATACCCTAAATCTGTCATTAAACAAGGTATCCAAAAAGCTCTATCGGTTCCGCGTGAAATTTTACTAACAGAAAAACCTGCGGGAAACACATATGTTATACCATTCATTTCTACATATAATCCTATCAAGAGCACCGTCGAGCGGATGCCAACGCTCGGCTGTGGGTGCTTGGATTTTATTTTATTTTACCTTTGACCTTGAATGTCATCATTGACCTTGACCTTTTCACCACTCAACATGTGCAGGTCGATGAGATACACATGAAAAACCAAAAAAAAACTTTGACCTTGAAGGATGACCTTGACCTTTCACCACTCAAAATGTGCAGCTCCATGAGATACACATGCATGCCAAATATCAAGTTGCTATCTTCAATATTGCAAAAGTTATGGCCAATGTTAAAGTTTGACACAAACATTTTTACCAA
>VMBQ01000242.1:335689-480439 GCA_007657795.1 Dreissena rostriformis | reverse complement strand
TATGTTTGCTGCAACAGAGCATCTTGCCATTATATTTGTGGACAATACCAAGAATACTTTATTGCCACAGTTCTAACTTGGTGCTAACAGTTCTATCAATTATTTACCGGACTCGAATATTGTTTGTGCAAACATGTTTGTCAGTACAACGCATGAAGCTGAATAATTGCAGTTTCCCACTCTGAGTTTAATAATTGCACAATAAAAACGAAATCCATCATCAACCTCCTTAATTATTAATACAAATATTAGTTTCGCAGTCGATGGGTATTACAGTGTGTTTCCATCAGAGAACGTATTATTCATTATAGAGTATAGGAAAAGAAAAGAAAACACGTTATAAATGCTCTCTTATTGTTATACACACATTGTCTTAGAAACATTGTAGATTTCGCGATTTAGTACAAATCTCAATTACTGCCATTAAGCGCAATATTTTAATTATGCATTGCTCGCGTATGTTCAAATTTTGCATCTACTATACGATACCGTATTAAATTTTAGAACAAATCATATTTTGTTAAAACATATGTAATATGTTGTTATTTGATGAAAGGTATTCCTCTTAAATTCATTATGTCATTAATTTACAGAGATATATTTGTGTAATGGTGTGTACCTTAATTAAAATTAGTGTTTTTGTTTGAAAATATAAGCATTTTTGAAAAAAATGCAGTTGTTAGGTACTGTATGTAATTGGGTATTACATTGTGGGTTTGTTGAATTTACCCTATGCAAACGCTTTACGACATTTCAACACCGAATATTCAATACAGCTATATAAAACTCAGTTTAAATTCATATCAACTTTTATAAGGAATCTTACAGGTACATATCATACGAAAAGTTGAATACGGAATTTTAAATCAGTCATTAATATGATAATCTTTATTTAGGACACAACCAATCAACAGGAATGTATTGATAAGTATTAACTGATAATTATAGCATGTGGTGTAATGATCAATATGTTCTATGCAAATCAGATATTCAGGCACACATTCAATCCTGATACAGTTGATTTGTTGAATAATATACAGCTGTTGACGTTTAAGAGCAAAAGTGGTAATGGGTAATGAGCAATCAATAACTAAAATTAGTGAATATAGATTTCTCACTGACATACTATCCATATTAAACACATAGATTGTAAGTACACATATTTGATTACTACAGTAATTTATAAGGACATAATAAATATAATAGGAATACTACAAATAATAGTAACATCAATGGTGAAGAAATGTTTTAAAACTGTATAGTGTTACGCCAATGGCTTATAATATATAATTAAAGAAGGATTATTCTCCGTGTATAGTGTAGTTGATACCGTTAGTATAGTTTATAAACTGTTGTAATTGCTGTCAAAGAAAAGCATGATGTATCAGATGCTAGGCATATATACGTATTTACTATTTTAAAAATTGTTCAAAAGACCTCGTTCTAATTACAAAATCTCCGGGAATAATTTAAACCGGAAAACGCGCAGTATTTTCCATTAGTATTGCTCAATTGCTATAATATATTTAACGTGTAGATGTTTAACTTTCACGTTTAAAATACGGAGCTATGCAAGCCTGTATGGCTCCGTATCATTTTGGAAGTAGGGACCGATATCCTATGCAAATAAGTTCATAATTATTAAAAACATGTTTATTCTATTTCTTGTTTTCTGTCTTTAGTATATCGCTCGTTCAAAGCATGGCACTTCCGAATCATGTTATCTTTAGATGCTGAATAAGTCGACGAAAAGTCAGAACGCTACATATATTTAATAATGGGTTCCGCTTAACCGCATTTTAAACCTGTTCTTGAAGCGTTCGATTTACACAGATCGTAGTCTGGGAAACAACATGGCGGACGCGAATAACAATAACAATGAGTATACAGTTGTGAAAAACAAGAAAGCGAAAAGTTATATTTTGCCAACATTTTGGCCTGATACTTAATACAAAATCAAATCAATTTTTTTTCTTATTCATTACAGTTTCCAGTCATACCATGATACCAGTGTTTTCAGATTATTGAGTTTAATAAAATTGTAAAACCTGTTATTCTGCTGTGTTCTTCACAGATATACATTCTGTAAAATATCGCGATACGTATCGCGATACAGTGTTGCCGTATCGCGATATATCGTATCGTGACAGCCCTAGCGGGGACTGAGGGAAATGTGTGAGTACATCAATAAATAAAATATTTCGAAGAAAGCAGAGTATCCGTATTATTAAACATAAACATCGCGAGTATATTGTGCTTACAGGGTGGACACTTGGTACTGATTTACGGTCTCAACATACAAGTACTATATGCATACAATATAGTGAGGGGGGACTTAAATTAACTTTAAGAATCTATACAATTATACACAAAAAACACCAACCCTCTCGAGTGCATAAAATAATCGAGGCAGTGACTTAACATTCAGCTAGCACACTAAACAAAGCACGAGCCAGTTAATGCCATATATGAATTATTGCTTTCTTAACTCGGACAAGTTTCCACTTGCATCATCATGTGATTAATCTCAACATCACTACGAGGTCCTTTGATAATCAAGTGATTAATTTCCCACAAGAAGAAACATGCCTAAAGCATTGGCAATCACCAACTGAAAAATGCCCACATTACCACCTGGTTATTGTAAATGGAAAGTATATAAACCTTGACAGTATTTAGTTTATGTCGGAAACATAAATGCACATATTATACTTGTTGCGGCTATGATGCAAATGATAAAATTGACAGTTGAAGTAAAGCAATCAAGCAATGCATAAGAAGGAGCTTCGAGAATTCGCCTTAATTCTTACAGAATCATGATCGGCTCTTAGAAAGAATGACGAGCGAGAGTTATGCACTGTATTGCATAAATTGAGGTTATAATGACACACACATTATTTGTTCTTGTAATAACGGCTATAATAGTCGTAAAGACACTATATATGATTAGCTAGAGATGTAATACTTCGCTACTGCAAATGATTTTGCCATGGTAAATGTGTTCGTAATAACATACAACGATAAACACATCAGTTTAATTGCTGAAGATATGAGATTATATATCCATCATCATCATATGACTTAACCGTTTCATAGTTAATATTGAGCCATACATTAACGTAATGCGATAAACAATATAATGAAAACTATTGTGCATTATACATCTCAGAAAATGTTCACATCGGATGTATTTAAAAAGTCGAGAATTCATTGGACATTTCCAATTACTGATGAAGACACATTCAGAACATATGTTTCATTCCAAGCTACAGCACTTGTTAATCTGATGAAAGATAGGACACACATAAATTGTTGTTGCGATTAGATTTAAATTGACTTATCAGCATTTTAGCACACACTGTATTTATTAACTCGTGTTTCTTGTATTTCTTTCTCAGAAGTTAGTGCGAAGGTTGTTTCTGATAATAGAAACATGGATACAAATAGAATGCCTTGATATCCAATGTTTTTCCACCGTTATAAACGAGACTTGTAAGAATAGTATTCATTTGTGTTAAAATCACCTTTCATTAAGAATACACTATGGAAGCAAAGAAATGTCAAATGTAACAACAATGCAACAACAAGCTATTTTTTAGTTAAAACATATGATTTTAGCAAATTAATAAGTCAGTGTATTTGAATGCAGGATACTGACATGTAACCAGATACTATCCCTGTATACCGATTGAGTAAAATAAGTGGCATACAAATTGCATATAAACACAATACAAATATAACGTACGATAAGTTAGATACATGGAGAACAACACGTCACTGCAATATTATCGTTGTTAAATTTATTTTAATATTCACCTATAATAACACAATTTCCGTTTCAACCGAAAGACCCATCTTGTATACACAAAACAAAACTTTTGTTGTCAAGCGACATACTTCGGTAAGGTTTTGTTTTTTGAACACTTAACATATGTCAATTATCTTTGGACATATTACGCTATATACAGATAATCAGATAAATGCAAATATCGTTTGCATTGTGCACCTACACACTTGTATTCAACAGTGTATGTATCTTAGTTTAACTCACGGCGCGAGAAGTGCAGCAATCTTATTCGTAATTTCGATTTATCGTTAAGATTGTGTTTGTATCGACATTGTTTTGACACAATCCGAGTCCATGCCATAACATATTGTATGAATGAACAAAGCTGTACGAACATAGCTGAAAGCTGAATACATATTTAAACAGAAGGCTTGTTAGGAATATGGAATCTCAGCGCCATTGCGTCAACATAAAGTCTAGACAACTCGTCAGTCGCCCATAGTCTTTAAACAAACGCAAATGACAACTGCCAAGGAATGCATACGCTCACTAAAACTTAAAAAGTAATAGTTGAAACGGTAGTAACCGCTTTGGAACGTTCAGTACGAAACATTCTGATATTAAACAGTTTATTGAAGAATTGCGAACCTTTTAATATATTAATTAACTCACAAATCACACACTTGTTCATAAACATTAACCTCATAACGTTTCGTTTCAAACAGCATGACAATTTAATTAACTTTCAAGACTTGCCATTATATACTCAAGACATGCATTGTATTGTTTCAATTCGTATAATATGTGTTGAACTTAAACACTCAGTTTTTCTGCAACATCGTTGTAGACACGGACATAAGTATTTTACAATATGTTGATTTGAAAACATATGCATGCATACGTTTTACTCATACTAGCTTTTCATACACTACACGCTGCAATTTTTATACAGTAATCAAACTTGAACGATTCTGTGAGTGCGTATTTGGGTTATGCATGGAGACCTTTTTGTGAAGTAATTGTCCAACAACTATGTGTGTCTACAAATAAATATTACAGAGCTAGATTGCTTCATCCTTTAATAATGTCTTTTGAAAAATTGTGATTGTGGGACAACTATTAAAGTCATCATCAGGTGCAAATAGATCCTACACACAAAGTCAGTATTATGTGCATATAATAGAAATCACGTAGACGGATATAATATACAATTATATTTTTAAAATGCTTAGTATAATTGTAAGACACACATAGCACAGGATTTTACAGTATTACAAGAAAAACATGAGTCACCATAGCGTTAAAAACAAAAAAACATTTAAATATTGGAACTATTATGCCCTTTATATACACGTTAAGTGATCATAACAAAATAAAACAACATACATTTCGGGATATACATAATCATGCCATCGTGTTGTGTACCATGTTTTGTGATCAGAAGGTTATCTTATTTTTCGAGTTATATCATTTTTTGCGGACTGACATATCTAATGTAACTTTTTGAATATTGCAATATTAAATTGTAATTTAATTTTCTTAAAAGTAACCTGCCTTTTGACAGGTGATACAAAACGAAAGATCGAGCATAGTCTTACCGTTTCTGCGGTTTATTAGTATACATGTGTATTAATTTATCTTCAGTTCTTGATTTAAGTTTCATTTTTTATTGTATTGTGATACTAATTTCAGTGTTCAACATTGGTTAGACATACAGATGGACACACAAAGGAAGGGATTGAGAGACGAACATGTTATGCAGTTTGGTTCAGTTTAAATGACAGTGATCTGCCCATTGGTTTCTGTTATAATCCTCACATTTCCAAGTATACAAAGTGTCATAACATAGTTTTACTACTTTATGAAAAGTCGCAAAATCCTGTTTTGCGGACAGACGGACTGACTCAGGAACAGACATACATATTTGTAAGATTCAACCTGTAGTACCCTCATGTCCGTTTACATTGGTAGGACACTTAAACGGTATTTGTCGGTATGCATACCGTTTACATTCTATAGCAATCAGTTATTAAGCTTTTAATCCTGGCACCCACATATAAGTCTGTATTTATTGGCACGGTGCCGAAGTATTGACTACTACATGATCCAATTCCAGTGTGTGCTGTATCTATGACCATACATGAACCTAGTTCCAACTAGATCTTTTGTGGTGGATTAAATAAGATTATTTGGGATTGGGGGCCATGCTGCATGACAACACGAAACAAACCTAAAAGCGCTTACAGCAATGGTGCAATAAATTGGGCTTGTTCACCGAGGAGAAAAATCAAATAATATTTTACATAAAAACCGATACAATAAAGTAGCAATAAAACATAATTTGAGGATTGTAACGCTTTGCATTGATAAGTATGACAACACCTATGCATAGCTTTAAACCACGCCGCAGTATTTTTAATTCTGAATAGTCAGTTGTAGCGTGGTCTAGAGTGCTCCCAAATGTTCTGTTATATAGGAAAGTTTAAGGTTGTTTACATATTGCGTGATTATTGTTATATTGACCCATCTAAATACAGAAAGAGTCTCTATATTCGCGAAATAAAACAAAATCCATAATTCGTCTTATCGGGCTATTCCGACCTATCAATTGTGACACATTCTGATAAGGATTTGAGTGCTGATATAAACTGTGTTCGACCAAGATAAAAGTGTATTGCTTTAACGATGAGCTAAAGAGATGCACGTGGGTTCAACAACGACCGCTAACAATGTTGTTTCTAGCAAGGAATTTAGACTTTTATTGCATAATGTTCAGGCATGCAATTTTCCTTGTTGCCATCGGATTGTTTTCTAACTAGTGCACATTAGGTAGCCATATTCATAAAACAGCAATAATTAAGAAAGATGTGTTCAAATGCGATGAATTACTATTATGTTGGGTGGAGAATACACACAATATATAAAAACCGATGTAAAAATCGCAGTCTTTACATTTACTTGTATGATCAGTTTCATAGTGATCTTAAAAACGTCCCTCGGTTTATGTATTGGTCGTGTTAAATGATAGCTAAAAATTCATAAACATGCATGCATAGGGATTTGATACAATCAAAGAATCGTAGATATTAAATTTAAAATAACATTTGTTCTCAAGGTAAAGTATATTCATGCTATACCTTTCTAACGGCACAGTTATTTCTTGACTCTGGTGATAAGAAGATTGTTCTGTCAAGTGTAACTTTAAGATGTCGCATGTCTATAGTTTTGATAGACTTAAGTTGGCTAAGACATATTTCAAGAGAGTTAAGGCCGAGAAACTGATCAACAAAACCGAACACAAATACGTGTACATATTTATATCTTTATAATGGTTTAACGTACAAATCTGTTTCTAACTTATTGTATACTGGTGAAATAAAGCATTATATCTTGTCAGAGAGGGACCGTGTGTTGTTATACTCTTCTAGACGGGACATATTATGGGAACACACTAAGCGGATACCGTTTTTATCTTCATAATACTTCCTAGAAATGTTGACAATCGATGGAGGCCAATATTGATAATGAGCCCTATCACAACATGCAGTTCAGTGTTATTGCCATTAATCCATCCAAATAACAATACATCGATGTTTCAACTCTCTTCACGTTTACGTTTCACCAAATCTTAATCAAACATCCGCGGTGTGGGCTCCATTTTTACGACGGGAATATATTTATGTTCATTACCGTATTCTTGGAAAATATTCCTGCAAAAGGCATTCTTACCATGCAAATAAAACCTTATATTTAACGTAGAGACCATTAACATGTGTATGTGTGTTTTATTGCAAGTGTATAAACTAAGATGATTACAAACACGTTACAAACAATATACATGTGGTATGTTGGTCATCCTCCAAAAACATTTTAAATATGCTGATATCTTAAAGTTGTTGACATTACACAAATGTGTTTTTGTACATATTGGGATTTGCATTATTAGTTCAATAGCTAAGTGATTAGGTTAAGTACTAGTTAAGCTTGCACGGACGCACCATTTGGAAACCCAAATGTTTAAAATGAATGCTGATAAGTGTGTCATGTTTTGGACATTTAGTTACTTGTACTCATTTTTTGTGTCAAAAATACAATTGAGGAAGAACCATAACTGGATGGATTTTATATGTAAGGATTTGTATGTGTATAGGTCAATCCACGTATTTTTGTTTGCAATTGCATTTATGAGCAGTTAAGGTAGTATCGCCATGTCCTATAATGTATTTTCACTTCGTGTTGATGAGTAACTATGATGAATGGTGACAAAACAAATCACATAAAACACTTTCAAATCAATTTAAAATAGAATTCAGTAGTCCCTAAACGTTGTATAGAGATACTTATTTTGAATTATTTCCAAAATAATGTGTAATATATTATCACGTAGCATTACAAAATGCTCATAAATAACGATAACGCACATTTTGTGTGCGATTGTAAATTAATGTTATGTGCTATGCTGTACAAAGCCTCGTTTCTACTATTTGGCTACTTCTATGTTGTTCTTTTGTTTATAAAAGATCAGCGAGTACTACGCTCAAATATCATTAATCTAACATGCGGTTGATAGTTTATGCCGCAATAAATAATGTATTAGCCAAATGTTGGCCGTGATTACGAATACGTGTGATATTTCCCTTCCATAGTCCCTGCATGGTATAGACAACTTCGTAAACCGCATAATTTTAACGTATCTGCACTTGAAGTTTTGTCTACCTTATCGTTGATAGATTCCAATATTTACCGTGTTTTTTTCTTCATAATATTTTTATTTAAGACATTATCGTTTGGTAAATTTCTGACTGCTGTAAAGCCTGTTTTAGCATATACAGATTCAGGTAGATAGAAAGGACCCACATTGACATTTGTAACCAAACGAATATTGTTAACGGCAAGAGTATGTACACTGTATTATGTTAATGCCAAAAAAGCACACAATAACTTATAATAAGTCTCAATAAAGCGATTGAATCAGTTCTAGAAAATTACCATATTGTCATTTAGACGATTTCCGCCGATTAATCTCTTGATTACCTCCCCACGTGCTGGCCGTAGATTGAGTTCGTATACTAACTACGAAGATAAGACACCCCTTTGGTGAACATATTTATATTCATATAATCTCATAATTACAATCAGGCCTTCGAATCCAGTTTATGTTATTATGCAAATGAAATCAAATAAATAAAGAAGACTGTGATTTAAAGGAAAGCTTTCACTTCATGTACGTTTTTGCATGTTGTGATAATTGCATGTCTAGTGTTGTGCTTCTCGTTGTGTATTACAAGTACAAAATGGCAATACCCCATCAACGAGATAAGAAATTCCTTGGTCAACGCATTTACATAATTCATATAATCTCAAAATAACAATCAAACCTTCGATAATAGTGTATGTCATTATGAAAATGAGTCCAAATATACAAAGCAGACTGTGAGTCAAATGAAAGCTTTCATGTACGTTGTTGCATGGTTTGATAATAACATTGCTATGGTGCTTTACGTTATGCATTACAGACTGGACAAATGACAATAGAAAATGCATAGGCAAGATTTCCATTATATAGTAAACAAAATCAGTCGAAACAAGTTATATGCCATAAAATATATTAGAACAATCATTTCGTAACGGTGAAATCTTAATTCCTTATGGATAAGATTGATGGTTTATTTATGTGTTACTTGTTATATTTGATGAACAACCCTGTATGCCGGCCAATTACGAACTAAATATCTTCTCTTGAGTAGTTGTTTATGGCACAATTACCGCTGCCATAACCAAACGTGGGAAACCAAGTTACCATGTATACCCTGACATACATGTACAGGACAACAAAGGTGTGGTTTTATAAGTCTCATTATGATCACGTAATCAAGATAAAAACTCGTGCATCGCGTTGGATGGTTTGACAACGTTTTGCAAGTCCAAACACAAATTTCAGTGCAACAAAAGGCAAATGTTCACGTATATACATGTTTGAACGCATATCTATCTGTAAAGCATGCACCTGTGTAACACATATACATCTGTAGCGTTGTATAAATCATCTATAATAATGACGCATCGCCGACAATAGTGTGACGGAGAGGCATTACAGAACCGGAACAACGACCGATTCATTGACCATGCTATTTGTGGGTTTATTTATTTCAAGAACGAACATTTTGACCGTTTTATGTCATCAGGGATTTGCTGATATATTATTAGGAAAAAGTTACACCCTTAGCTGTTTCACAGGTGCACCTGTTACTTAGGATGGTGTCGAAAGTGTGGTTATTGTTTTCAGATATTTTGATTAACTATAATCCGCGGAACTAACCTTTTTACATTTTTGGAGCAGCGGATTATTTACCGGTTTTGAGGTTTAACGGTTTCTGTCACGTTTCGACCAAAGTGAGCAAACACTCACCCAAAATATGATCTCTAACTAGGTGTTACATGGGGACCTTTAAAAAACCTATTCGAGGACAGCTTAGTGAGTGAGGTTTTGAACAATTGCACGCACAATCTTCACATATCAATAGTCGGATGAGACACATACAAACTCACATTCCGAACTATTTTACATTTCACAACACTACATATATTAAGCGGGAAGCGGTAAAATGTCAAACGTAATAAATAATTGCAATTGCATAATGTACCTTCGATGACCTGGTGCTGTTTATCATCAAACAACGTGCGCCTGTTGATTGTATCTAATTAACACCTGACGCTGCACGGAAACACGAACTGACTCGGGAGTACAAAGCTTGATGATCAAAAACTGATTTATCTGTGTCATCTGATGATCACTGTTTCAGCGTAAGCATCAACACATACATAGTTTGATCTGTAAAATATTGCTAGCGAATAACTTTATGTTTCAAGCATGTTTTTGAAGTTTAATCATTAGTTACTATGTATTATCGTTATCGCTGCAATATTTGAATTGTAGATTAACTCAAAACAGAGTGTAACGTGGTCGGTGTATATTTGTATTAGGCAAAGGACTACATAGGGAATGCATAATACAGCAATTAAATCGCCCAACGTGTATTATACCTTTATAGTATATTCATTATATAGTATAAACACTGTATATACACACACTGACATAATATGTATAGCTTGTGTAGAAGTTCTGCTATCTAAATTAATATTAATCTGGTGAAATCTTATAGTGCAGTATGCGACACAACAAAACTGCTGCCCAAAATAGCGTGCCTTTGTTAATGAATAATTCAGATTGTAATTCTGATGAATTAGTACCTCATTATTCTCCATTACATCGTTAATCCTAATGCGATTACTGATTGCCTTATCCGTCTGAACTTGCAATGACGCATATCGTGTTCCGTGCTGCACGCTCGATATCGGTGTTTGTTTTTGCATGTTCTGCATGTTTATTCCAACAAAAAACAAACGTCCATTGCGGACGTATAAATGATAATGCCATGCGATTAACACCGGTTGTAACATAATACATTCTTTGACAATTGATGTTAATCTTTAGGCAACCTTTACAAAACGAAGAGTCAAATAGAATTTAGTGGTGATCAGAATCAAAGTGTGAGGTAATAATGTTTTGCAAGTAGTATTCTTTTTGCTAATAATAATAATAAGTATTGTTTTAAGTTATGAGTTGCATTGCATGATATCTGCGTTCATTAATCAATACGTGGGTAATCCCCTTTTAACCAAAAAATAAACACACACACACAAATAAAGCGTTTCCAGTTGCCAATCCAGAACATGACAATAAACACAAACCAACAGTTAACATACAACTATTAAAGGTGGGTTGTGAAATTCATAACAAACCATTGCAATGTAAGAAACCAACAATACTATTCTCGTAACTTTGCCATTCAGATAAGAATGCAAAGGAATGCTTTTTATGTTGAATATAAATTAAATAAGTCAGTGTCAAGACTTCTGTCAAATAAGATACCTAACAATTATAGTGGTTATGTACGTAATATGTGATATATTGGAGAGTGAAACAAGCTTAATGTGTGTGTAGTGTTTGACACTGTCAGTAAGGAACTACTTTAGTATTCGTTGACAGTATTATTTGAACACATTGCACTATTGGGAGGAATAAGGCCAATACGAAACGTGTGTGAATGTTTGCAAGAAACAAACGGTACGGTGATCGTTTTCAAAGATGAAATCCATTCAACAGAAATCGGTTGGTATCATAATTATACGTTGAGTTGATTTTATCGTTAAACTGACTAATGTATTGTAAATAAACGAATGGTTGAATTTACAAATCAATATTGTAATTACTCAAAAACTATATATAATAATTTAACCTTTAAGATTTTATGGAGTTTCATTCGTTGATGTTTTTATATATTTATACTGTTATTATGTTGGCTTTGTTGTCGGCCAATCCCTTCCAATGTGTATCCATCTATCAGTCTGTTCTTTCATAAAAAGAGACAAGCACAAGCACATATACTATGATAATGAGACTTGCTATACATAATACAAGTGTATGAACGTATTTGTAATATGTATGGGCTTGTATGGGACCTTTCAGGTACCAGTGTACTGCGTGCAAGATTGTCATAACTTATATATTGTAAGACTGAATATCATTGTGCATGCATGTTGTAGTTAAGAAAGTTTTGTTGTTGAATTAAGCATAACGTACTTATTTGCTTCTTATGACAAGAAACAGCTTAATTGGAAAGTGAGTCGGCCCATCAGATGGTATTTTACATTTACATATCTTTAAATTTCACCTTGTTATAATATTATACAATGTCTGGCTCAAAATGCTTCATAAAAAATACTTTGTTTAATTAAATATGCACGGCGTATTAAGAATGTGGTCACTATAATTCATTTTAACTATTCTATAGGCAGTGTTGTTTCCAAAGATCGATACAGAAATGTTAAGGTACGTATATGAAAAACTATATACCTTCTAAGTGGTGAGTAGGGTTGAAGTAGTTTTGCCCTAGATGTACATAAACATAAAAATCATAAAAAAAACATAAATCATAAAATCATAAAATCTTACATCATCATTATGGACGAACTTTTACCTCCGAGTCAACATCAGAGTGGCGTCTGACTCATGTGTGTAGTTGATATTTAGTATGGATTGAATACCAAATAACATTGTGAAAGCATGCTCGAATTGGCAAACGACCAACAATTTGACCATCAAATCCGATTCCGTGGCTGCTATCACAGAAGGCCTTATTTCAATCGTCTTGCCTTCGTTACCCTTTCTAATGGATTCCTGCCAAGTCCAAACATTTGTGGTTAAGATGAATGAAAATAATTTTAATGATTTACTAAGTTAAACGTGTAAAGTGTTAAACATAAAACATAGCCAATACTTGATAACACAGTTCTTACACATACACGAATTATATTAGTTTTCCCCAAATGTTTTACAATTGCAACTCAATGACGAAACTGTTTTAAGATACTTATTGCCAATGACGAACATTTTAGTCAAAGAAAATTAAAGGTTATCACAAGGAAAAGAGAAGTTGCGTTATATAATCGAAATGACACATCCACGTTATGCATCTCAGGAAGAGTACACGTGTGTTGCGTTTGAATTCATTAAAGGGACTGTAAACCACGAATAAGAAAAGTTCTAAAATACCGTATTTTATACAATTATTAGTTTTGATTGATTAAAATATCACGACTGGTGTATAACATTACTTGAACAAAGTGTTGTTGTTTGTTTTTTTTTTNTTTTTTTTTTTTTTTTTAATTTTTACTGGGTATGCCTTCCAGGTAACTACCAGTTAACTATACATAACACAAATAGATTGATCATCATCGTCACGTGGTAAACCCAGGAATGCAAATTGTGCATGCGTAGTGAATTTTTATATATTTTATATACAAAATGATCAATCTACTTGCGTTATTTATAGTGTGTATATCGTTATGTCACTTATTTTCGCGATTTACTTTCGATTTCACATCGCGAAATTGTATTACCGAATATACTGAAAATATGAAATTTTTTAAGTAATGTAATATACCAGTCGTGATATTTAAATCAATACAAACTAATAATTGTAAAAAAAATACGGTATTTTAGAACTTTTCGTCATTCGTGGTTTACAGTCTCTTTAATGGATGTTTGTTTACATCACATGTTAAAATGGAGTTTCTGTTTGCCTTTGCTTACGTGCATTAACATGTCATTATGTCCTGCTTCAACATGATTCGATCTTAAGATTGCCACTACGAACATGCATTCTCCATTAGCACTACATCTTATCAGTGCGACAGCGTTTTATCAATTATGTTCACTTGTCGGTTTTCAGTATTATGCTCATGATTGACACATTAAGCAAATGTGAAGGCAATGCAAACATGGATTATAACTCGCTTATTTTCATTAAATACTACCGAAAATAAATATTTAGCGGTTTAAAATTTATGATCTATGCATTTATCAGTTACACTATTATTTTATTTTTTATTCTATGTTTTCATTATTACTAGTTTGCAGCAAAAGAAAAAAAATATCTTTAATAAAAGTTTCCAAACAAAGATATTTAATAATGATGCCTTTAAAAAAAAGGTTTTTTAAGTTCCTTCTACAAAAAACAAATATAAACCAGAATGTTTAAATCGGTGTCATGTTACTAATTATTCGTCTAGGTTTGTTGTATTGTCAACAACAAGTATACCAACACATATCATTTAAATTAACTGTCATAAACATACTAACGAAATGATGTCATTAGTTATTTGGTTTGTTCATTTCCGTTTTGTATTCAGACTTTACTGTTATTTGACGTATAATTATCGGCGTGGGGATATTTTTTTGTTATTTTAGGGGAAACTTGTAATGTTCGTATGCGTGTATATGCATCAAATATATCATGAAACGATGATCTTTCGAATACTGGTTTGAGTTCTGTTTTAAACTAATGTGATACATTGAATAGTGTTCACAGATTCAGGGAAACAATAGATTGGTAAAACTGGTTTCGTTAAGAATTTCCCATACTTTCGATAAGCACATGTTTTCGTTATTTATGCGTACAATTCATGATCTCTGTAATAGTGCAACGCGTCAAAGAATACCATTTCCCAAATAGCTCTTTATACAACGGAAATCTTCCAACTTCGGAATACATCGTTAATGGATTGTTCAATATGCAATAGTCTTTTACAAGATCTACGATACACGCGCGCAATGTTTTCCGCTTTGATACATCCCCAGACAGTTCAAAATGAATATAACATATGCGTAAAAAATATATATTTGGCATAAGTACGTCCAAGTCAAGTGTTTAGGTGAACACAAATGATCCACCGCTGTAGTACTTTCTTTGTGCTGAATTAAGTTCATTAAAAAGAATTAGAGTGTGCACTCTATTAGAACGTTAATTATATACTGGTTATCAGATATTGTTTTGAAAATATTGCATTTGACCATTGGCACGTGCTTGTGTATAACTGTACACCAAAACTGCTTTATGAATCTTGTAATATTACTATCTGATTGAAAGCAGTAAGTGATCTTTATAATTGCGCAGGAAACGTGATCCATTAGGATGATTAAAAAACTGAATACGGCCATTGTATCTACACTTTTTAAAATGGCATTTCCTGAAATGAAAGAGCGATATCCGTTTTTTTATTGTGCAGGTAACGTTTGCAATTACGATAATTCCAGCAGACTGAACACTGGCATTACATCTACATAATTATAAATGGCATTTGTTTTAAAGGAGCAATACATGTACACATTCCAGAAAAAGTAAAGTACGACGATGATCGCTATGAATTGTAGTTGGTTCATTCCGTACTTTAATACAATCTAAACTAGTACGATACGTTCATCGCAATTTGAAGGTCACAATTTAATGTCAACTTTAGGAAATGTATACTTGAAACTTTGCCTGTGGCATCACTTGGTCTTTCATTAATTGATTTTCATATAACGTGGCGTAAAGGATTAGCAAATAGTCCTGTGCAAATTAAGGATTTTAAAATAATTGTGCAGTAGTCGAATGCATACAGAATAGCACAAAATACAAGCAAGGTACAACCAAGTCCCTAAGTCAATGTTACAATTTAAGGTTCAAGTAAAAATAAGAGAAAAGAATATTTTTTCCAATTTTATTTTTTGAATTTGTTTTCACTGACGAGCGCATTTTGTAACAATGGAACCAGCGTTTCGTTTTTGTTATTGATTGTATTAGATTTTCGAGTTATTAGCCACGAGAGCTGTCATCTTCATGAACCGATTATACAAACGGTTTACATCTGTACGTATTTCAAGCAACATTGATTTTTTTCCATTTCATAGTTTACCGTGGGCGCTTTATTAATTTGCATTTATCGCACTATAATTATATAGTTTTTATATTTTATGTTATATATTAGTATATAAGGCATGCTGCACTGTTGTATTGTGTTTTTTGTATTCAATATAAGACATACAATGTATACATGTATATGATCACAAAACACAATGAAATCATTAAACAGCAATAATGTTCAAACATGTTATACAAGATATGCTTATATATACTTTTTTGACTTTGTGGTTTCCTTTAGATATAAAAAGGGGGAATAAATATGAGTTGCATAAAGTGGATAGAACTGTAGTATTGTTTTAATTAGGTATGTTTACAATGCCAACTATGTTATGGAATGTGCCCTGTATGTCAAGTAAAAATAACCAAGTGTAATCTTAAATAGGACATGCGCTGTTGCTCTTTTTTTATCACGTTTGTCTATACACAAAACAACGAAAAACATCCCTTAAACGTGCAGGTTGTTGTGTACATCATTTCTTATATGCTTTGGTTACTATATATATATCGGAATTTGCTATGTTTCCATACATGCCATATTATTTTTGTTTAGTGAATTAGTGAATTGAAGCAAAAAACGTTCGTTTAAATGTATAACCAGGGAATTTTGAAACAATGAAGCTGAACCATAAACAAATATCGAATTGGGTGTGTTTACAAAAGTTTGTTTTTGTTATACATACGGTATTGCAATTCCAAAGTTTGATTTGCTTTTTTATAATATAACGTTTTAGGAAACCATATTTCTTGCCTTCAGAAGAATGTATGTAGTGCACGTAGGTGTTGTGTGTTATTATTATATAACGGAATATTAGTAGATATGAAAGTCAAACTATCGTATATCTTAATTGCTTCGTTCCATTAAACGATCAAGACGTTGAGAGTCAGAACTAACGCCTACTCGTATAAATGCTTGGCATGGCATCAGTTATAAATAACTTTATGGTGGGAACTATTTATATTGCTGAATCTTTCATCGCCATTGTTCTGTTGTTTTCATTAACGAACATTTATTTGTCTGGCAAAACCCTAGACACAATATAAATCAAAATGAACATTATACGCATTTTGAATATCTGGCAATAAAATGACAGAATTGCATAAGTCAGTATACGTACTTGTACGCGAATATCCTTCTGAAATAAACTATTTTATAGCATGCAAATGCAATACAGTTTTTCATAAGGAAATGCTGATGCAATATTTGGTTTCTATGGTTAAAGCGAATTTATCGACTGAAATATTTTATCTGTAACCTATGCTTGTAAGTGAAATACAGAATTATAGTGGTAAGAGAAACGTAATTTTACTATATAGCATTGAAGATATAACATGCTCTATTGTCCGATACAGTGAAAAAGAAAATTCGTTTGTTAACAAAATAAACATGAAACAGTGTATTTAAACGTAATAATAACACATATTAATATTGCTAAACCCGATTTGTAGCATGACACAAAAAAAAGTAAATACCATATTGAGAAGTGATTGCAAGATTGTGAGATAGTAGTATAATTCTGAACGCATTATTGTCACACAACTCTTTCAATAAATAGTGTTTCATGTTATAATTTACACTCGGTACTCATATAGTATTTAATTTATTTGTAAAAGCTGAAAACTTGTATCAGCTTTGCAATCGTAATTATGAAATCTGTTTCGTATTTCTGTTATTCGTATCATAAGTTTATAGATTTATAACTACACGATTATAGGTAATATATAAGTATAAATAGCGACCCCCGAAAACGTAATCAGGAGAGAAGTTCGTGTCCGTTAAGCGTTATCCATGTCATATGACCAACTGCCCATACAATACATGACACTGCATTCAATATGAAATTTAACCTAAAACCATAATTTAATTTGGGTTTGCAGCCTTCGAAAATTTAAAACAAAACAGGTTTGAACCGGTTACATATTTTACAACATAGAAATGGCAAACACAAATAGATCAACAGTAATGGTAAACACGTAACAGACAATAACTGTGTAAATAAGAATCAGTTAAATAAATAAAAATATTCAGCTGAGTTCAAATGATAAGCTTATAAATCAACAATACAATGCGGAGACACTATATAACATCTGCACTAGATAGAAGCATCCTGTGCCGAACGCGATACTTCTGTTCTTCTGATGAGATGTAATTTCACAAGAATGTGGATAATTATATTGTTGTAGCAATCTAGCTTCGCTTTAAATTAACCGTTCCATGACTGTGTACTCAGCGTTAACTGTTAAGTGTAAAGTCAATGCGTCAGTTGCCTTAACGTTATTTAAGAAGAAATTCTCTTCTAAAATGTTTCTAGATTTACAGTACTCCAATACAGTTTAATAATAGAAACCTCATTCATCATCCCCGTTCTTATGTATTCATATCTTGATTATTTCCGTAAAGATAAATAATTACACCGAGCACCTAACAACGCCTGTGAACTCTTGACGTCACGATGTTGCATTTTTATGTGAGATTGCGATTGACGTGTTTTTCAGTAATGCTAAGCAATTTTCATTTAAATGTTCAAACAAATACAATTGAAACTAGTTATACAAATGCATATGGTCGCTCACAATTCTTCTTATGGGTTGAATGTATTTCGTATCAAGTATTTAACTCCAGAACACGTGCCATGTACCGGTTCAAGCGGCTGTTGTTATTCAGTTCTATATTTGTATAAACAAGTTATCTTACGTGTTGTGCTATCTTTAAATTTAAATGACCTGTTCATTCCACTACATGCGCATGTAAGCTTCTACAATAGCATAAGCTATAAACTTATGTATTTGTGTAAGCGTTTGTCAATAAATACGGATCTTTGTAGGAGCACAATAAAGAACAAGTATTGTGTCTCGGAACTATTCGAACTTTAAAATATGTACGACTATGCACAAGAAGGCTTCATTCCACGGTGGTCCCACGATTCAGTATGTATAGCGACATAACTTGAGAGGAGCTATCTAAACATAACATATATAATACGCTAAATGCTTATTGACGAAACCGATATATCATGGTTGCATAAACAAACGTACAATTTGATTGGACTGTAAGGTGTGTTTTTAATAGTGGAGAATTAATGGAGAGCATGAATTTATCTTGATTACATAACATCGTTTTTTTAAACATTTAACCGTCGATAATGTATTTGATAATGTGTTTGTCGCTGAAATCAGAGAGTAAAGTATTAATATAGGTCATATAAGGGTAATATTTCTATTCAGGTGCGTTAAGGTTGCTTTTTTGACAGAAATAAACGTGCTTATCAAATATGCATTTCCTCTTTTGTTCATAAAGGCTAATTCTTGCTGAAATCTTGGTTGTTCAGTGTCAAACGGATTCACACGCACATATCGTCGCACTTATTCAAAATGCACGAAAGACCAAAAACGTGATTTTGAGAAAATCGCTTCTAAAGTTTTGAAATAACAAACCATGTATTATAAATCAAGATATCTTTATGAAATTTTGACAGGTGGTTGAGATGTATGCAATCTATCAATTTGAAAAAGTTGAAGACATTGCTTTTAAAATAAAAAAGTTATATTAATTAATAATTACATTCGCAACTTTTTAACGTAAATTTTAAAGAAAAGTTTTGAGTTTCGTGATAAAGGGAATCACATTTCATTATTTAATATGGAATGTCCTGAAATAAAATAGCAATGAGCGTTTGGTTATTCTGCAGGCCAGTTTTCAATTACGATGACTCTAGTAGACTGAACCCTAGCGTTGCATCTTCACGATTATAAATACCATTTCTTTAAAAACCGCATTACTCGTACACATTCCAGACACACTATAGCAAAGAAGTGATAGCGTATTGCTGGCCGTGGGCCCCTTTTGTACCTGTATACAGTTTAAACTATTACGATAAGTTCATCGCAATTAATCAGAACATTACCTCCTTATATATACTTAGTATGNTGTATTTCTTATCAATTATTTAACAAGAGTACACGTGTCATATACAAGTTCAAGCGGCTATTGTCGTTCGGTTTTATCGCTGTAAAAACGGTTATCTGACGTGTTGTTTTATCTTCCTTTAACAATAATCTTTCCAGCCCACTTCTTGTTTCAGCATGCTGCTTACAAAAGCGGACGCTCAATACTAAATATTGGCTTAGCCTTTCTGGCAATCCATTGAAAAAAAAGATATTGCCGGAGACTGTGCTTATCTGCACAATATTGACGTACACATAAAAGCGTTCTTTCGCATGGTAATATCCTGACTGCTTCTGTGTAAAAACAGTGATAAGTGCTTCAATAAATGCGCAATAAAGCTTTATTTCCCGGCCGCCCTATGGTGCATTATTTACAGTTACATTAATAAAGAAAAGCTATCTCAACAGAACAGATATAATACGCCGAATGTTAATTGACGAAACCGATCCATCTTGTTTGAGTAAACGTACAATTACTCGGACTTTTAGGTGTTGTTTTGTTAAATATTGAGGAACTTATGTAAAGCATTAATTTATCTCGATTTCACAATTTCGTCTTTTTGCATCAATTCAGTTTTCGATAATGTATTTGATACAGTGTTGGTCGCTGAAATCAGAGAGTAAATTATTAATAAAGGTCAAATCAGGGTAAACTGTACATGTATGTGCGTTAAGGTTGCTATTTGAACGAAATATATGTGTCTTATCAAATATTCATGTCGTCGTGTGTACAAATAGGATACTTATTATTAAAATATTGGTTTTTCGGTATAAAATGAATGCATGTGCACACATTTAACTTGTATGTGAATGTTCTTTGTATGGAAAAAAAGTTTATAAAAAAGGGAGAATAATGTACCCTTTCTCTAACATAAAAGTACGTATATACTGGTTATAATTGTACACACGACTGCTTTATAAATCATATAAGGTTACTATCAGATTGAAAGCAGAAAGTGCTTTATAATTGTACAGGAAACGTTATCCATTAGGATGATTCAAGAAACTGAATACGTAAATTGTATCTACATTATTTGAAATGGCATTTCCTGAAATGAACGAGCAATGGGCGTTTTATTATTATGAAGGCAACGTTTTCAATAACGATGACTCCAGTAGACTGAACACAAGCATTACATCCTCATGATTATACATGACATTTCTTTAAAAAGGGCATTACTTGTACATATTCCAGTCACAGTAAAGCAATAAAGTGATCGCGTATGCCTGGCAGTGAACTCCTTCAGTACCTACATAAAGTCTAAATAAGTTAATCGAAATTGATCACAACATTACTTCAGTTAGCATAATTATTATTTGTCTTATATTGATTAAGAGTTTAAGTTGGGGACCGTGAACACAAGTAACAGTTATATTAAATAAAATTATAATGGTTTGATGCAACTATTGTAAATTAATTTGCCAACAATAATCTGACCCTGATTGTCCTGCATAAGTTTACGTTTAGGAAACGAGTTGCAATGATGAACTTTTTGCTCAAAGAGATGACACGTATCATATCAATAAGCTATAACTTCAATATATTACAGCAATATTTGCATGACCGAACCCCTGGTAAATCAAAGATGCATTAATCACTTAGGTCAAATAATCAACGTATTATCTAAGTAACTATTAACTACAGGCTTGAATAATTAACAGGATGATACGCTGGATCCAGGTCGTGAGAGCATTTAAGCTAAGGTCTCTTATATTTAAACCCGTAGAGGTAATTGCGAAACATGCATATATCCTTGTCTGAAAGATACAATAAACCGTATTACCTCATTTTTGTCTTCGAAATGATTGCATCAATCATACACAAGCAATTTCAAACCTTGTCATGTTTTTACGATGAAAAAAGTAAACTTATATATGCAAAACTTAGCTTAATACGTTATATTCTATATGGCCTTTAATAAATATATGTGTTCACAAACGTTGCATTCACATACTCCTTTTGAGAAATCTCCTGTATTAGATGGTTTGCTATTTATGGGAAAATAAATGTTATATAATTAAGAATGACATTTCCTTCCAAGAAAATTGAAATGCGAGTGATTCTAACAGCGGAAATGAATTAGAAACGGAACGCCTGGAGTCATACTTACCAATATAAAGGTCACATAAGTATACGAAGGTCGAGTCTAGTATATTGAAACTGTATTTATCTGCCACGATAATATGTGTGGACATTCATAGGATATTAACTGTGTTGAATGTAATAGAGTAGTCATTAAAGAAGAAAACCAAAAGTGTGGTCAATACTTGAGCATGAATTAATCGACATCCGTAAATTTAGCTTATCAATATTGGGTTAATGAGTCTTTGGTAACTAAAAGTACTTGAGTTAACTATTCACTCAATTTAATTTAAAGCATTGTACAAACTATACAAACTGAGAAATGTACTTGGTATTTTAAGTAAAAATGTAATGTAAGTAAGCGATATATTATTTTTGTTTCCATTTTTGTTCTTGAAACACATTACTTGATAAAGTGCTTTATGTCCGTAACGTAATTGACACATCGAATATTTTTCAGCCGCATCATTTTATTAAAACTTGATATAATAATACAGGCATTACATGTATTATTGATGTCTACATTTAGTTATAATTAAAAATAAACAAAATAATTAACTATGTATAATGTGTAATGTATAGACTTAAACAATTGCAACGTCTGTCTGTATGGTGTTTGTGACATGAACTATGATCTATTTATATGAGAGAGCTAAACGCGATAGTGTTACTGCATTGAAATGCATCTACGTGATATCACTCCACATTTTACTATTGTACTTCGTGAATGTAAACACTGTTCCAAATATGAATACATTACACACAAATAGAATGTTCCAACTGTTGACATATGTCAATTTATTTGTATTGTAGAATGTTGGCAAACATCAACCGATTTGTTTTCGGAATTCATTTGCGTTGTAGCAGATATTTAAATGATTACCAACGATAGTCTGAACGATGTGTTGTATGATATGTGTGCCGAAAAGAGTACATTCCAGCAGTGTGTCTGTGTCTGCTTTTCGGTTATAATGATTTCGCATGAGAAACCATAACGTAATGGTTATGTGGTTCCTATGAGAGTATCCATGTCGAGAGGATCAAACAAATTAACCTTTAAATATCATTTTATCTACGTATGTTATATTTAGCGTTTAAATATGGTTCGTGTTTCATATGATCAAATAATGAGTTATGCTATTATACCTGTGCAAACGTTTCACGATTCACAAATACCTGGTTTTGTATAGGTTTACCCCCGTATACATGTCAACAGCAATTAGCAATGTTTGACTACTTATATATCTCAAAACATTGTAATGTAAACACGATCACATTACACTAGAATTACATACAATATCGACATTCTGTCAATGACCGTTTTAATTCAATTCACGTTTCAATCAACGTGACGTTAATAACAAAAAAACAACATCAAACACATAAAATACAAGGAAACATCAAATGTATTACAATAGGAGTATCATAGTATGTACAGACTGCGTGTATAAACACGTGCTTTACGTTCGTTCTAGATGTGATTCGGTTGTCTGTTTCAACATACTGTTTTTGAGAATATCGCACGTACTACTTCAATTTGTTAGATAGGAAAGCGTTTAAATGCACACATCCGAACACGTATTTAAACACACTTTTCTTCATGTATATCCGCGTTTCAAACCTTAAATAGCAACACATATCATAGGACTACAATTATTTAATCTAATTATCACGTTTCATGCGTATGACTTGTCCAATAGAATAAATCGCTGTTTCGTGATTGAAATGTCTATAAGATAGCAACAATTAAGACTATAGGAAATTTAGACAATAAATTACCATCAGCATAAGTTACCTGGTAGCAAATGACATAGGCTTGTTATGCCATAAAATGCCTTACACATAGATTATTATAGCTTTTTTTGTTTTCCTCGGCCGTACTGAGCTGGGTTGCTAACAGACAATTTTGGATTATTTGATTAAACCAAACCATGGGTGATGGTAATCTTGGTACACGCGTAATTATCGTGTGTGTTTCTATGCAAACCGTCCGAATCAATTGCGTTGACATTTTGGAAAAACATAGATACGGCAACTTGTTATACATATGAGTATGTCATTTCCAAACAATCGTCAACTGTACTTCTTCGATCGTGTTGCATTGTATGTAGCCTAAATCGATTTGTTCACCTTTTGTACTAAACACATCTGCGTTTCCATTTTATGTGACCATTACTGTTTTGTGGTCGTACTTAAAGCTATCAATGTATATTATTAATGTAATGGTAATGGTAATGGGCACACGGGATAGTGTTGAGCTGTATCATTTTATTAGAAGTTCATATACTTTTACAAACATTATTCATGTTTACATTTATCAAAAAATATAAATGAAAAGGTGGCAAAATATTTTATGTTGAATAATGTAAAATGCGTTGATTTAAATAATTGCAATACCTGACTAAATTATGACGTTTGTGACATCAACTATCATCTATTGATAAGGAAAGATTTAAAAGCGATAGTGTAACTTCATTACCATGCATATACGCGACACCATTCCACATTTTCCTATATCTCTTTTTTTAATGCAAAAACTGTTATTTATAAAAACACATTTATAATATTAACCAAATGAAAAGTTTTAAAAATATCAATAAAAAATAAAAACAAATTAAATGTTGAACATATGTATATTCAATTGCATTGTAGATTGATGGCAAACATTAACCGAGTTGTTTGCGGATTGTACGTTTTGTAGCAAATGTTCAACTCATTTCCAGCCATAGTCTAAACGATGTGTTGAATGATATTTGTGCCGAAAGGAGTATATTCAAGCATTGTGTGCGTATCATCTACGCACCGCGGCTAAAATGATCCACCATGAAACAATTAAAAAAATTGGTATGTTGTTCCGAGGAGATCCATATCAACAGTAACAATCACCGTAACGTGTGAGGATAATTTAGTCTTCGTATGTTCTTTTGTTTGTAATTAGATGTGATTCACAATGCATATCATATTTATATGATTGCATATAGAATTAGCGTTATGTAATTAGACCTGTTCAAACGTTACCCCAAAGCGTGTATTTATATAGTTGTACTCCCGTCTTAATGTCAACATCAATCACCAATGTTTGTTCTGAATACTAATATTACTAATTTGCACCCAGTGTTCATGCCGAGACATTATCAAGAGTGTAAACAATGAGATCATATTACAATAAATGTGCATGCAGTCACGAGATTTTGCCCGTGACCTTTGAATTCTTATACAATCAACGTGATGTAAATGCAAACACCACATCATCAAGCAAAGAGATACAGAAGCATACATAATGTTTTTAAATAGGCTAATTAGTGCATGTAAACAAGTGTATTAACACGTGCTTTAAGTTCATTCTAAATGTGATGTCAATTTTACTACCATGTCTCAGCAAATTATACCTAATTAAATCAACCACAACCAACATGTTAACCGAAGAATCTGATTGTGCCGATCCGAATGCTATTTTATATTCTGATAAACGAATACTAGTTATCTTTGAAACAAATACTGCACACGTAGGAATAAAAAATACATAGCAACATTCAGTTTTACAGCTTGAATGTAATAATTGTTCCTGCAAAACCATATTTGACGTATACTACAAAGTGAAAGGAAATCATGCATTTGCGATCAGGGCAGTTTTTATTATGAAATTACTTCGGATATATTTTATTCCTGGCTAAGTAAACATGTACATGTGGCATGCTATGGTATTCAAGAAAATATAAATACCATTGCAATTCTCTAATTAATAGTATAGTTTTGTGTTTATATACGTGTATACATAGCACGCGGTGTAATAATTCGTGATCAAACAACGGTAGTTCCTTTAAATTGGTTTTTCACTTCTTCATATTACATACATTTTACAAAGTGTAATACCAATTGTGATATTAAACATTGTGAAAAATAGTTATTTTCCTAACATATCTATGTGCTGTAACACTCAAAAAGTACACACTGAATTTTACCGCTATAGCTGTTGCCATGTTGAGCTTGAACACAGCCAAAATGGCCTAAGGCTATACACCACTACTAAAATGGATCGGAAATAAGTGTATTGGTTTTAAATTGTTTTATATTGCTTTCTTAAATGTGACTTTGAAATTATAACCAAAATACAAATGACTCATTAAGCTCCAGCATTAGTTTTACGCAATAAAGTCCAATTTCATACCCGTTAGGTGTTGTTTAAATTTTAGTTACTCGACCTATTGCCCTTTAAATACAGGTTAATACATACAGCACAATATAATACAAATTAATTTTAAAATGATTAAGGTAGAATTACTGCCTTGGAATCCAGAATTGAGGGTTTCTTAAATGTTACTTTGAAATTATAACCAAAATACAAATGACTCATCAAGCTCCAGCATTAGTTTTACGCAATAAAGTCCGATTTAATACCGGTTAGGTGTTGTTTAAATTTTAATTACTCGACCTATTGCCAATTAAATACAGGTAAATACATACAGCAAAACATAATACACATGTGAAAATGATTAAGGTAGAATTACTGCCTTGGAATCCAGAATTGATGGTTTGTACCGGTTGCAATGCAGACCATTTTTTGAAACGGATCAATGAGGAATCATTCCGGTCATGCAATCTCTCACATTAATAATAACACACACACTCGTAAATACCCATTAACCTCATTCCATTAGCGGTAACATCAATAAAGGAGAACATAAAGGAGAACATAAATTAGATGTTATTTCAATTTAATTAGTCAAAAAATAACCAGAGCAAACTAATTACTGCTTTCTGTGGCGCGATAAAATTAAGTTGATTTATGTATAAACTAAATCCCTTCTTGTAGACAACATTTCTGAAATTGGGATCATATAGAACAATACCTTGTATTTTACATTCGCCTCAACTAGAAGAAAAATCAAGATGTAAAATATCCAATAACCTAGCTTGAATGTGAAACCTGGCATGAGTAACAGTAAATTGTATATAATGAAAACCAGTGAAATCAATTGTTAAGGTGGCTGTCCATGGTATACTTCTAGTAGAAGTGAAGTAAAACTATTTTATGAACAATTTTGAGGTTGGAATGTCGTAGCCATTGACACATGACATCGTTTTTATCGCCTTACGATTTTATTTTCGAAATATCCTAGCTACAAGTAACATATTGCACTGCCAATGATCCTGGCTTGTAATGACTACATATCGACGACAGGGCAGCCGTATCTGATTGCTACATTGTTTTGGAATTTATCTATTAGTGATGTCTGATAATCCTGGATGATGTTCTGTTTGTGTACGCGTCATGTTGTATCAAATCCTGATAAGATGTTTTGAAACGCTCACCGCTGGTTGAACTATAACCAATCATAAGACATTAAACAAGAAACCCATATTTGTAATTTACCGATAAGTGATTGTCTGAAAAGTACGGATGATTGCCTGTTTGTTTACGTCCTGTTGCCTCCAATCCTCATACGATTATGTGCATCGCTCTCCGCTAATTGCACTATTACCGATGATAAACAGGGCAACTCCCTTGCATGACTGTCCGGAACCATAGATGACCAGAACAGTTTACCACACGCATGCCTTAATATGGTGTTCGTGTTTCTCTGTCATACGAGCATCTAAAATAAACTATATGCAACCTTCACGGATGCAGTATTATTATAGTCTACAGCAAACCAGAAGTATTTCAACATGTCTTTATAGTGATAAGACTGTCTATTATTTATTTTTAATACTTAATTATTGAATTGTTTTGATACATTGTACTCCATGATAACCTACTCAACAGCCTAGCTATGGTCTTTTTTGTATTTGAAATAATGTGAAATATACGTTTGAAGCATTCTTTTGCAAGGTACTGTTAATGGTCAAAAAGAAGTTAATTTAAGTAGCAGTACTTGTTTGAAATACAGTTTAAAGTCAAAGGTACGTATTAGCACTCCATTTCGAATTTGAAAATTTAACAATAAAAAAATACCTACCGGTTTATAGCTTTGGGTTTTCCTCAGCCTTCTTGGGCTAAATTGACTTATATAAAATGGTTGATAATTGATAAAGCCCAATCATTGGTGCCGGTCATCTTGGTAACCGCTTAATGTTAACATCTGGAGTATCTTTTTAATCCGATTATGTGCTTAGCGTTAAATTACCGTGTGCGTGCCAATGCCAACCGTAAACAGTAATTGCGTTGACAATTACAAAATAAACATATATGGCAACATGTTATACCTATGAGTATTTGCTTTCAAAACCTTCTTCCGTCGTACTTCTTCGATAGTATTGCTTTTTATGGATCATATATCGATGTGTTCACCTTTTTGTACGAAAACACGTCTGCATTTTCATTGGGAGTGACTTATACTTTTTGAAGCCGTACTTTACCACGATAACAAACGAATATCCTCGATACATTTGTTTACATCTATCATTATATTCGAGGACAATCCCAAGAATACATAATTGCCACAGCTCTAACGTGGCATCAATTATTTACCGGAATGGACCATTTTAAGTGTACAGAAGTTTGTCAATATAACGCATGTGGCTAGCAAATTACAGCATCACACTCTCAGTTTAATAATTGCGAAATAAAAAAACGTATCCTTCATCAGCTTCATCAATTATTAACACAATACTATTGTCGCAGTTGGGAAGTAATTACAGTAATTTTTCAATTAAACTGTTATTCATTATAAAGTAGAGACAAACAACACACGCGGGACGACTTTATTAATGCTCTATTATTGCCTGAGAAACATGAGATATTTGTCGCGTAGTAGTACATATCGCCATTATTGTGATAAATCAATTTTTTTCAACTATGTATTATTCGCATAAGTTCAATTGTTGAATCTACTTTATTCAGATTTGATAATTAGTCATAGTTGTGTGAACATTATTTAATATGTTGTAATTTGATGTGAAGTTTCCCTCTTTTATGTATAATGTCATTAATTAACAGAGATATATTTTTTTTTTTAGTTTTTATCATTAGTAAATATATTGTTAATAAAACTATGAAGGAGAGGCATAAAAGAAGCGGGGCGATGATCGAGTCAATAACTTCGACAGCTATCTGTAGGTTTTAATATGGCGGTTTATCAACCGAGCTTTCCAAAAATTTGTCCATTGGCTGATGAGGCAATCAGAAAAATCTCGCTTAAAATATTGTTCGCATTACAAGATATAACTAACCATTATACTTATTTGATTGACGTTTATCAGTATGTCTAAATACAATTCGCGGAAATTACCTTCTCATTTTTGGAGAAGCGGGTTAGTTTCCGGTTTTAAGATCAAACGGTCTTGTTTCGACCAAAATCCATTGTATGAGTAAATAATTAAAGGTCACGCTTTCTTTCCTCCAAAAGTGAAAGAAACACCGCTGTACTTCATAAAGTAAGGATAAGGAATGGAAGGCTGAAATGTGCATGCCAATAGTAATGTACAGTGTGGTGTACAATATGAAGTCGATTTAACCTAAGGATTTACATGCAAGCATATTGATTTATTTTATAAATACAGGCAAACGTTTCAATTGATCAATACATCTGTATACTTGAAAACAAGAAGTAAAACAGGTTAGTCTCTTTTAAAAACGCATACATTGAGGTTTCGCGAACGGAAAGCAAGTCAAAAATATAACCCATGTATGTAATTGTTAACGCAGTATTAATTCTAAATGTACATATTTACGGGTTCAAACAGTGTGTGCTATGATATTTACCAAAAGAATGCACGTGGAGGCTTTAACTTTAATAATATTTTGTTGCATTTTCTTGTGTACATGCATTCATACAAATATACATATGGTGCATAGTGCATAGAGTAGATATACAACAATTTGATGTTATCGAATTTATAGAAAATAGCAAAAGGGTTGGGTCATAAGTTTTAACAACATTAGATGACAACGCACGTGGCGTCATAAGTACAACTTCGTTCTATGCGTTCGATGTTGATGTTTACAATTAGAACTCTTATATATCATTTTCTGAATCATTCAAAGGTTGATTATTTCGCGGCTGCTGACGAATTGTATGGTCTTCTATCAAGGCAAGTTAGTTATTTGAGAACAAAGCGGACAATGTCTATTTGGCCAAACAAGCTTGGAGCTGGAATAGATATGCACTCATTTGAGAACTAATCCTTAAATTGTTAATGATTGAATTTAAAACGACATAAACATTGTATAAGCATTTGTGTGTATAATATTGAAGGTGGATATGGTTATTTATAAATACAATAAAATGCATCTGCCGATAAACCTTTTTGCACATGAACTAATTAATATTCTTATTTTTTACATTTTGACCTTGCAATAGATAAGAGCAAACACGTGCAGTATTTACTTATATTCGCACACAACACATATATAACGATAACAGTTTTATCCTCGACCACAATAACAATTAGCAATAGCCATTTTGGCAATGTTCTGATAAGACAATCATGTCTCTAATTTTGCACTCTTGCTTGGGATCTACAAAACTAAATCAATGTATTCAATGCGCTGACGATGTTATTATCGACGTGTTTTATTACGTCTGGGGACAATCGGTGAAGTGGTTTTCAATAAATCGCAGCTTTCATGTCGGAGCTTTCAATAGAGATAACACTTGTATCCGTCAATAGGATTAACGAAGCTCGCAAAACATAATCAGAATAGAAACTTGTGTAACATTCCAATAGTGTTTCGGATGCAAACGACACATTCCTTTATACAATACAGGTCTACTTACTTATACAACGCAATACCATATAAAGCAATGATTACACCTGAGAACCCGCATTGGAACGGTCCATGCAAAACATTCCGGTTTGTATGCTAAACTTAATAAAAAAACGATATTATATAATGTCAGTCGTTTTTATTATGTAAGAAGAAAACAAAAAACCTTATGATGTTAGAAGTTAATAAACTATGTAATGATCCTGATTGTAATTCACGCATTTACTAAATACGAAATGGTGGTGTTGTTAAAAAGGGTTCAATCGTGAGCAGCACGTGCACTAACACGTTAATCAGAAAAGAGAAGCTTTAGCCTAAAAACCATTGTACAAAATAGTTAAAAAAACTGACTTTTAGGTAGACTTATGTCAGCTTAATTGTATTATAACCAATATATTGATGTTTAAATTCGGTCTTCATTACATGCTATTGTTGATAATACCATGTGTACACATTTCAGAACATACTGATTTATTACTTAAACTAGCAAAACAATAAAACAAAGTATTAAATATATTTATTTTACGAATGTGTATCCTGATAAAAGTTGTCAAGCTTCGTAATTCCTATTTACAGACACAATTGTTTTTTGAATAGCACTTCTCTGATTGCACGCTTCCCCCAGACGTCGAGTGTTAGTTAATGAACGCATTGATTTAAATACGTAGGCCACAAGCAAGAGTGCAGAATTAGAACCATTAATGTCTTAAAATTGCGACAATGGCCATTGCTTAGTGTTTATTGTGACTGAGGATAAAACTGTTCTCGTTGCATTCGTGTTTGTGAGCCAGCGTTATTTAATATGTATGCATTTGATGTTAGCCCATGTACTGTCGTACTATATACAAATACGCATATTGATAAATTAATTTGCAGAGAGTTGTCTGGTGATTAAATCATATATCGGCATATTAATTTCATTAATCAAGAAAAATATCCTCCTTCAATAATACGTGTACACATTAATGCTAACACAACGTTTATATCGTTGCAAAAGTAATCATTAACAGCAAGGAAAGAGGTCAATATTGAGCGCGTATGTAATTCTCACGAGTTATACCTAGCTCTAAAGAGCTGTTTATTTATAAATAAATACCATTGCAGCAATCACCTTGATTGAGTAAGTTCTTGGACTCAATTATTTACCATGGAATTTTCGAAGATATCACATCTTCTTCATCAGCTGATTTCTGGCTAACTGACGTCACCATCACATGACCGGTGAAGGGTCACGTGACACGAGGAGACTGTCATACACCCGGGGTAGCTCGAGTCCCTCGCCCCTGTTAAGTGGTGGCCGCCGCTGTTTGATCTCAATTGCTTCTTTCACTCTGCGTGTCCATAGATGTTCTTCGGAAGTGAGTACTTTGGTTTTGTTAGGGTCGATTTTGTGACCTGTTTGTTAGCAATGTTCATATATGGCGGAANGTTTGGTTGTGTCATCGAGCATCAGTGATCGCATTCTTCGAATCTCGGTAAATTCAGTGCTTGGCTGTTCGTGGGAGTTGCGCGGATTCGTTTACATGACGGAGTATACAGCCGATTTCAAACGGATCAAACGGGTGTCGCGTAACGTGTTACACGGAAATATTAAACAACAACACCAGTTTTGCTTGTGTACGGACATCGTGTAAGCGATTGTGTACGGATTTTAAACGGATTAAACGAAATAATTGAACAATTGTATTCGGTTACCTACTGTTTTCAAGTGTGTTGTTCGGATTCGTTTAAAAGACAGTGAACCGTATGAAATTCAACGGATCAAACTAAATCGTTTAACGACTTACACGGATCTCGTTTAAGCTATATCTAGAACGGTTTGGATATAAGTGTGAAGTTTCATCAAACGAATTGTTACTGTATATGTGATAATCATTTGAACGAAATTGTTGAACGAAATTGGTGTACGAAACTTTACGTTTACATATTTAAACGGGGTATTGGACGGCACGTTGTGAATCGTCACATCCGTATAACAACATTGAACGAAATTTGAAAATGGGTGATTCTGATTAAGAAGTAGAGTTCAACATGAATCAAAATCGCGCTGATGAAAGGGATCTTAATGGACAAGACGGGGATCACAGATACAGTGCATCTATCGACCGTCGAATTGAACGGATGATTGTTCCCGCACAAGAAGTAATGTAAAGCAAAAGTACTTGACAGATTGGTAGAGAAACCAGCTCATAGGACAACGGACGCTACATTATAGGAACAATTGAGAGTTTGGATGTGCATTTTTATGGTTGATAGTGGTGCTACAGCTACCTTAATTTCCAAGGAAACCTACGTAACATGTGGATATGGATGTTATAGTCAATTATACAGCAAGGATATACTAGTAAAAGGAGAAGATGGAAACAACATTAACTTGTATGGTTGTGCAGACTTAAAGATCGATTTGGCGACTACGAGACACAAGTAACAGTTATTGTGTGTGAAATCTCATTAGAGGGGATAATTGGCCAAGATTTTCTTCTGAACAATGTAAAGACATGGGTCCTGGAATCACTTAAGTTGCTTACCAAGGAGTCGTCGAGGGCAGTGTGTAGGGTCCATGTAGACGGAACAATAACAGTTCCACCAAGGAGCTGTATGATGGTACCCGTCGAAATTCCTAATGCTGAAGTACTTTCGGATGCTGTCTTGATCAACATAGAAGGATCACATTACACGTCATGCACGCTAGTGTCGGGCATAATCGATCCACACAGTGCGAATATAGCTGTGAGGCTATTAAATCAAACTGAATCAGTGCTTTTGGAAAAGGATACTACTGATGTAATTCCTGAACATCTAAGAGAAATGTTTGACAAGATTGTCAGTGAGTTAACAACCTCAGAAAAAGGGCAATTCAGAAAGATACTTATAACTAATCTAGATGTATTTGCAAAGTCACCAGATGATTTAGGTTCAACAAATTTGGTGAAACACTGCATAAATACAGGACAAGCAACTCCCATACGTCAACCCCCAAGGAGGTGTGCCAGTGAGTTTGACCGTCTCCAACAGGAGGCACTATCTGAGCTGGCCAGGGAAATGCAGTCGACATATGCACTAGAGAAGCAGAAGAACGACCTGAGAGCAGAATTCGACCAGGACAAGTAACAACTTGAAGAAGCCCTAGCGGAGAGTGGACCCTTCATAAAGAGCCTTGAGGAGAAGATAAAACAACAGGACCAGACTCTGGTGAAGCAGACGGAGAACATCGAGAAGAAGTTGAAGAGGCAGGAGAGCGAGATGGCGGAAATGCTGACAAAGCACCTGCAGAATGTGGAGGACGTAGAGAGGCAGAAACACGTGCTTGGAGCCCGATGGAGGAAGCAGTTCAGTGATGCAGAGGTGCAGCATAGGAGCGAGGTACTAGAGCTGAAAGGAGAAATCGACCAATTGAAACTGAAGGTTATGGAGGCAGACCAAGAGAGGGCGGGGCTAGAGCTGGAGTTTAAGCAGCAGAGGGAGCAGCTACAGTTGTCATTGCAACAAGAGCGGAACGGGGTGGGTGTGGTGTACGAGGCGCGTATACGGGAGCTGGAAGCACAGTGTGCGAAGGCTGAGACACAGCTCCAGGCTTCGGTGGCGATTTATACAGCTTACCAATAAGCTGCGGGCAAGGATCACCAATCTGATGGAGAGAGATGTCTCAGAGGCCCTCAGTACGGAGAAGACGCGCATACAGAGGGGGTGGAGACACGGCTTAACGCTGAGTTTCAGACACGCAACTCTGAACTTAGTCACGTTTTGGAGTGGGAGAAGGAGGAACTGCAGGAGCGATACGAGGCAGAGATAATGGCCCAGCGTGGGAAGCTGGAGTGCCTCAAGGGGTCCCTGGTGGAGGAGAGGGAGGCCCTACAGAGGGTGCGCCAGTAGAAGTGTGAGGCCCTCGGGGGGCAGCTTGCCCAGCAAATAAGAGAAGAGCTTTAGAGCTAGTTTGCTGACCAGTTGGAAAATCTGCGTGTGATGTGGGATGAATAGAAGGCTGTGTTCCAGTCGCAGACTGACCTCCTACAGCGAGAGATAGGGCACCTGCAGGAGGAGCTGGAGGGTGTGAACCAGTCCAAGAGGAAACTGGATGAGGCCTAGAAGGCTAACAATAGACTGCAGCAGGAGAAGAGACAGTTGGAGAAGTCCCAGCATGAGCTCCGTGCCTCCATGGAGGAGACGTGTGCTGCGCTGGAGGGCCGCATAGCCGAGCTGCAAGCGGAGCGCGGAAGACCGGATAACGGACGACTACTATGAGCTGCTGTGTAGGCTGGCGAAGGGGGAGAAGACTAGCAATGAAATGTATATCTTAGGAGCGTTGGAAAAGGGCGACTGATGGATTGATACGGACGAGATGATCGTTGCCGTCGACAAAGCCGGTGGAAAACTTGTCCTCTAGGTTGCCTCTGTAATGACAAAGATTGAACACTTACTTGTTCTTGCATATGACTTGTTTAACTGTTCTTAATGTTCATTGTTTTCAACAACTGTTCAGGTCTTTAATTCAGTATATAGAGTTATTTTGGTTGTATTCATTGCCAACATAAGAAGTATTATTGTGTATGTCATTTATAATCCAGGAGGATTATGGTTTAAGAAGGGGGAAGTGTAATGTGAGCTATCACATTTCGTAATATTGTTTAAATGTTTACCTTTACTTCCGGGTTAACGAATTTCAATGTGATATTGTTTTTTTTTATATCAGTGACAGACGTTGATTACATATATAAAACGAAAGTTAAGGAGTAATACCTTTAACCAGCGTCATATATACGTAGATAAATCCTTTTGTTTCCAGTAACTCGGTGTATGTTTGTTCTGCACATTTCATGTCCAGCCTCCATTTGCAAAGAGTAGATAATCAATTTGTTATTGTTGGAAACGGTAAAAACTATGCCTGAGACTAAATAGGTTAACATGTTCCAAATTGTTGTTCTCATTGTCCAATATTGTTCTGTAATACAATAATAGGACACTTGTATTATGCTTAGCTATTTTAAAAGGAGTTATTTCCTTTCTCGGAAGATGTGTGTACTTGGTACTATGTTCATTTAAAGCTTGCTTCTGATTGGTCAGTTTGCTGACATCATGATTGTTTATTGGTCAGTTGTAGTGACGTCATAATGTTCGTAAGTTCTCTGACGCGTTCGATAAATACATAGAACGCTGAGTTTTCTGGGCTTTTCTCGTTCTATCTCGGCCAGGATAGTTAAGGACTTTTGAGTATGTAACTTTATTAATTTCCGTAAACATTGAAATAGTATTTTAACAGAAAGTTTAGAAAGTAATCCTAATATAGTAAAGATAATTTCTTATTGAAGATGTGTATTCCGTACAGTTATTCTTATTCATTTTTAGAATAAAAATATCGTTATTATCATACCTAGTATTTGTTGTTTATTTGTAATTTGACACGACAACGCCGACAACTACCCGTCCTCCCAATAGCTTCCTACAATATAATGGGATATTTGGGAGCATGCTCCATCGAGCTACACCTGACCTTTCCGAATTCAGAATACTGCTGCGTATGTTAACGCTATGTTTTCCAAATTATCAAAACGGAGCATAGCACATTTTAATTATATAATGTATCAATTTAAACCGACTACAATGATGCACTTTATTTCAATCGACGATCATAGTCAAAAAACGACACGATACATTACATGTTAGTTCTGTTTCATGAATGTTATTCTGATAATTTGAATATATTTTATACGTTCTGTTTTTAAGAAAAAAATATGTTGCTCATCTGTGAACAAGCCCCAATTATTGCCTCACTCCTATCAGCACTTTAAGCTTTGTTTCGTGTTGTCATTAAGTGGTCCACACCCCAGCAAATCTCGACAACAAACGATCTCTCTGTAACTTGGTTTATTTATATTCATAGACTCATCATACCATAGGCTTAGTATGTGCAACGCAAGAAGTCAATACGTCGGCACTGTGCCAATAAATACAAACAAACGTTGTGGTTGAAAGGGAAAAAATAATTTTATTTTTATGGAATATTAAATCAGTGAATTATTCATTTCTATTCATCAATTGTACACATTCATGTTGCATGTCATATTCATTTAGACAGGCATAACGCTTACTGTTAATATAAAACAATACATGACATGCACCGTTTCCTTTTTAGTAGAACGACGGTAAGGTTTGTTGAAAAATGTTAACAAACGAACTTCAGCAGTATGACTCATTATTAATTCTTCAACCTTTCATAATTAAGTTTGAGTTAAAGCATATAAAATACTTATATTTTTTTAATAATTGATGTTTTCTGTAGACTAACTTTGTTCTAGAAAAGATAAACCTGGCTATATCCTGGCTTCTGTAAATTGCATCTTGACAAATAAATTACATTTTATATAAATAATTTGCATTTTATTACCAGGATTCACATTCTCTATTTTCTAACTGACAACTTATCTGTGTCACTGAATGGTAATATGTTTTTGTTCAATAACGTTGTCAGGGTATAGTACTTATATGCGCAAAGTAATGACCTAGTGTATATGACATATGTGCACCGATTGCTGACTTAGTGTATATGGTATATATGCACCAAATGATAACATAAGTAGTTGTTCCACTCTCTCACAATGATTTGGGAGACATTATTAAATGACGTAGACATCTAACTATGCAGCATGTGTGTGTGTGAATGCTTTGCTTAGAACAAATAGTAGTTGGATAATACAACCACAAAATTGTTTCCATACGCACACACGTAGGCACACACGCACGCACACACGCATTCACTCAGGTATGCATACTCACAAACACACACAAAAAGCAAATTTCACATTTTATTTATGTACACGAGTTGCAGCTGGTAATGTATGCTGATCTTTCTTTAGTTTAAATTATTTACATGTTTTCCTATCAAAATATTGTGAAAACTCATTTTTTTTGGTGGCTACAAACATGTTGCAGAAAACAACGGAGTTTAACATTTATACGTATTGAAACAGTTCGATTCACGCTTTTTTCTCTGTAATGCGATATATGTAAATATGTATAAACAAAACATCGAGGTTCGTCATCTTTCTGTTTAATATCAGAATGCTGGAAGTGCAAGTTTCTAGGCGGTGACTTAAGTTGTAATCATTAATTGAAAGTTAAGTAAGAATATGAGTTCAATGTCAGTTGTCATTCGCCTTTGATTAAAGACCGTGGCAAGAGACGAGTTTTCACAACTTAATGATGATGCTGATATTCAATATTTGTAAAGGGCGTTATGTTTAAATATTGATTCAGCTATCGGCTATTTTCGAACAGTTTTGCTGGATGTGGAATAAAATCAATTGTCAAACTCCCTTGTTTAATTAAACACGTGATAACAAGCTGTCCGTTGGCAACGAGATTCGATTATATTAATATATAAACAAACAATGTGTAGCGTCATTTACTTTTATTTTAGCACATTGCCGATTAAATTCATACAATGATACACATGTTAATAATTTATATGCCAAGGTATCAGATTGTGCCGAAAATGTCGATTAGCAATACAATAAATGATTTCTTTTTTTGGATCTAAAATGGGTGATTCGGTTGAAAAGGAAATTGTGTTATTTATTTGTATCTTAAAAACACAAAGATAATATAGGGCAGTACTTGGTTGTACCCAATGTATACCCACACATAATAAAGCGTATTTGTATCGTCCAATTGTTTTGTTATCAATATTAAATCTATATGTCTCTGCTTTTACTATATCGGTACGAAGGAGAATATTGGGTAACATGTGTATTTCCTACATTTTATGACAAAATTAATATTGCCTTCTTAATGTTTTTTAATCATAGTGTTTAGTCGAATAATAGCATGTTAATTTGTTCTTGTTTAATGTACCTCTTTGTCTACCATTTTGTAATCGTTCTGATTGCTGATCAAACGCAAATGTATAATAGTCTAACAAGAAATGTTTAAATCGGTGGCACACATTGGACATAAATGCATTCTAATTTTATATGTGTTTCAATTATTTGAAACAACAACCGCACTAACTTCACAGAAATACAAAAAACGCGTGTTAATAAACACATTCTGTGTCAAAAAACGCTGATAAGATAAATTAAATCTAATCGCAAAAGATAGCTATGTGTGCGCTATCTTTCATCAGACTAACAAGTGTTGTAGCTTGGCATGAAACATATGTTATGAATGTGTCTGTAGCAGTAATATAAAATGTCCAATGAATGTCTCAACTATTTTATTGCATCCGATATGAACATGTTCTGTTACGCCTTACCTTAATGCGCTTTGAATTATATTAACTATGCACCTGTTAATGTATTTGATGATGATGTATATTGTTTTTGCCTACCTGCATCATCAAGACGGTTGTGTTTATCGTTATGTGTCATTACGAACGCATTTATCATGGCATTCAACATTGCATAATCGACGAACTACATCTCAAGCGTATCAGCTAATGTTTTTACGACGATTATAACTGTTATGACAAGAACAAAGCATACTTAAGTCATTATAAATTAAATTAAGGCAAAATAGTGCAGAACTCTCGGTAGTCATATTTTTATTTGCTTATTAGATGACCTCGTAGTGTCGGTGATATTTATTTCCCGTAGATGTAATTGGCGACTACCGTTAATGTCTTTTTTTGATCGACTGAAACAAAAAATCAGGTCATTAAGTTTGGGACTTTCTACTTCGCAATTATATATATATATATATATATATATATATATATATATATATATATATATACGTATTTAAAACCGTGAATAACTCATATGACAAATGTTTGTACACCATTTGTTATAAAATACTATTTTATATATTAAATGTTTATGATATTATATGACTATTATTTGTTTGTTCAATTTGTGTGCTCACCTACGTATATATACGGTGTAATGCAACCGTGTTCGCCTAAATGATTGTGTTAGACAATTTTATATTTCTTTCGTGAAATCGTAAAGGCATGGGTTTTCTGAGATACGAAAGTAATACTTCAAATATGACACTAACTTGTTCGTCGTTCGTTCAGTGTGCTATCTCAAAGTTTAGCCACTGCCTAAATTATTGTATATGCTAGAGATGGTTGGTGTTGAAGTGTGTATAATTGTACAGATTTTTAAAGATAGTGCATTCAAGTTCCGCCACAATATATTTGATGCATGATATAGTATCATTATGTTGAGACAGTAAATTATTGACTAGTGTCCACCCTACAAGCAAACTATACTTGCGCTGTAAATGTTTAACAATAATCAATGAGCTGTTCCGGTATTTTTTGTTAAGTGCGTTACTAAAACTATTCTCTCTTTCCATGTGAATCGTGTTTTCTTGACAATTTAATCAAACGGTCCATCGGAACCAAATGCATATACTTAATAAGTTAATATTCATAAATAAAGCGCGGATAAAACGAATCCAGTCAGGCTCATTGAGGTAAGTGTGAGTGTACCTAGTCTAATGCTGCTTATTCAGTCTTGCTGGTTTATACAATTGCGACGATGCTACAACGTGGGTCTATTTATTTTTTTGACCGATCACGGGCTTTTTAAAAAAGGCAAACACACAGTTTCAAGTAAGGTTGTGCAATGTATATAACATAGTATTGTATCATATTTTACCTTCGTTTTCAAACGATATAATTTATTAAGCTGTTATTAAGCAAATAAATGGTTCAAATCGGTAATTGATGCAAATAAATCACATCTTATTAATAGGTTGGCTCTGAAACGTCAGGCGCTGAAAAGCAATTTACAAAACAATTTACATATGCACAGAAATCATCGATCTTTACACCACATAAGCAGTAACATACTTATCGATACATCTCTCAATTTTCTTTTGTCTAGCTACAGAATATAATGTTGTTGACTGATAAAAAAAAATTGTCGAGCTGTCTGTGTGATGTTTGCTTATACAGTGCCTTATTAAAGTTGACATTAAATGTAAACGATTTTTAAATAGCTGCAACGGGTATTCTGTGTTGATTTCTTAATTGAGAATATTGTTATGAGTATTTGACCCATTTATGCTAGTGCTCTAGTCGCAATTATGTAACTGTCCGTGTATGAAAAATCGTCTGCCGATTTATCGCCCGGCAGCGTTTAGCGCCAAAGCGAGAAACGTGCTTTTCTTGAACTCAAACTGAACAGATTGTCCAACGGACTAATCAAATAGACAAGAATCGATCATGTACACATCACCTGATAACGTACACGTACAAGCGTCAATTACCGATGTCCGTAAGTCTTACTTTACAGAAAAACATAACGATTTACCATAATATGAAGATCGTAGTTTATTAAAACGTAACGTACTTAATTTCGTTTTGGCTTAAAATGTATTTTCTACCACACTGAATAATGTGCCTAACAAAACTCTGAAAACTTACATAACTTGACACATGTACAGCTCCGTACTAATGAGGCCCCATAATTTACATTAAATAACAAGCAAATGGTTTCTATCGTGAAAACAGGTAAACTTTGGTTGGTGGTAACTAACCGCCTTAATTCCATTTTGTCTGAATGTGTGCTATATGAGAAACATTGTAACCACACAACTATGATTTATTATATTGGAAAATCCATACGCATTAAATGTATTAAGGGGCGTTGTGGCAGTTTATTTAACCGAGGATATATTTATAGCAACACCTGATGCTATTATCACAACCCAATATTTTTGTTATCAGAATCATCACAAATTACTGAGTTGGTTTATAATAGGCACAAAGGTCAGTGGTTCGATCCCAGGTGCGGCTAACGTTTTTTATTTATTTTTTTCTTTTATTTCATTCTTGTCTTTTACTGGAGCTCTTAAGTCACGTTGTTTACATTAATCAATTTAAAGCATTTAATCACAAACTTCAAAACATGCCGAAATCTGTCAACACGTCCCTGTTATTGATGAGTAAGGTCGAGTTTGATACTGTATGGTCTCATGTGTGTGATTACATATTGTATTATCGTTGTTTTTGTTTTGTAAGCTGTTATGATCACGGTTATGATTGTACAAAAAATCGAATGTTTATGCATATCTCCAACAATCTATGTACCGGCACTTGGGTTTTGCCTAATTGCTGCATTTTATGAAATTTGACATAGACGGTAGGGATTGTTAAACAAAAAAATCTCTGTTAAAAATGCGGTGACGCCCTTTTTTATTTTTGTTTTATGATGACAATACGTAGATGAATATTTTGAGCAGTTTCGTAGAAAGTTATTAGATATAACATTTTTAATTTCATTTTTGAGGTGAAAATAGTAATAAATTGACGTTTTTTGGGGTTGAATAAAAAATATAAAAATTAAATTTCTTAAAATTTAAATTGTGTTCTCCATTCTTTTGGTAGTTTGTGTTTTAATTAAATGGTATATGATGTATCTTAGCTTATATAATATCTACATGTTGTCAATCATAGGTAATTAATCTTTTGTATGCAATTAGCGATTTTTCAGTTTTAATGAAAAAGTACATGTTACATATAATGGTGAATAAAATCAGAACAAGGCCGGTGACCCTATGTTTGTATTTCATTTTTCATATAGAATTTGTATGTAGTACTTGAATGTTAATTTTAAACAAAATCTATTAGATGGAAAAAAATGAGCAAAACTGCAGCAACACCCCTTAATTAGATAATACGAAATAATTTAAGTCCAATGATAGGTGTTACTATCAAGGTTTGAAACGCTGGCATAAATTTCGAATAGTGTGTTTTATTATTGATTCGGATTTGCAAATGTAAACGCTTTAATATTTAACAAGTTGAAGCAGCACATGTAATGTTCTCAAAACCAGTATGCTGCAACAGACATACGAATCACATTGATAACAAAGTTGAGCAAGTGATAAGACACTGTTTACATAAACTAATAAGCCTATTGTAATACATTCGGTATATCACAATATTCTCGCTGGCTGATGATTTGGTGTTTGCATTAAATCCCTTTGATTGCATTAACAGTCAAACGGTCATGTGCAGAATGTCTCGAGTGTATGCAATTATAATGTAATGCGATCTTGTAGTTTACTCTCATAACAATGTATCGAAATGCATACTTTGTTTTAATGAGTAATATTCGTATTCGGAACAAACATTGCTGATTGACGTTGAAATTAAGATGGTAGTAAGACTATATACGTTCAAGATGCTGGGTTATTGTAATACGTTTGAACGGGTCGTGTAGCATAACTCAATATGCACTCCTATAGAGAATCATATGAAATGCGAATCACATTTAAATGCAAAATAGAAAATACGTTAATTAAAGTATCATCCTATGTTCTTTTGTTTGCTAACCTTGACATTGATACTCTCCTATGAACAACATAACCATTAGTTTATGGTTGTATCATGCTGAATCAGTTTATCCGCGGTTCGAAGCAGACACACACATACTGCTGGAATGTACTTCTTTCGGCAAACATATCATTCAACACATCTATCAGACTATCGCCGGTAATGAGTTGAACATCTGCTACAATAAAGTGCATCCCAAAACATCGGTTTATATTTGCCAACATTCTACAATACCAATCAATAAACATATGTTGAAAACTTATCCCATTTGATTTGCTTTTATTCTATTCATATGTTGAATACATGTTCTTTGGATAATACTATAAATGTGCATTTATACAAATAGTATGTACATTAACGAAGTGAAATCGAAAAATGTGGAGTGATGTAGCGCATGTGCACTGTAATGCATTTGAACTATCGCTTTTAGCTCTGAACATATTAAAAGATCATACATCATGTCACAAACGTCATAATTCAGTCAGATATTGCCATTACTGAAGGGTAAACATTACACATTATACAACGTTAATTATAATGTCGCAGTTTAATCTATATTTATAAATACATGTATAAATACATAATGTATATAATGTTCTATCACATTCTAAATGTAATTATGCGGCTCAACATATTCGTTGTGCGCATGAAGCAGATGTGTTTCAAGACAGTATTGGAAAAAATACCTACTATTTTGCTTATTGTGCTGATGTGAAATACCCTGTACATTAATCAGTTGTTGTTTTTAGTCTGAAGCATGATTTTAAGTACATCTACAGAATAGATGACTAATGTGCTTTTAGTTACCACGGACATATTAACCCAGTTGTATGGATAAGCTGAATTCATGTATGCTCATTAATGTATGCTCAATAATTTAGAAGAGATGTATCAACACATCATTTAAACGTTTCGTATTTAAAACAACAAAAACAAATAAAATCTTACGGCATCCATTTTAAATTGGACCAACATTCTGTTTCGATGACTGCTCTATTGCAATCCAGAAAATAAATATTCTTTGAATGTCCACAACAATCGGGCCGAATAAGGACAATTCCATTATATCAGACTCGAACTGTGCATACTCATGCGACTGTTATATTGATAAGAATGACTCTAGTCGTTTCACTCCCCTTTCATTATCGCTGTCTGGTTCAATCATTCACATTCAATTTTTCTTGGAAAGAAATGCCATTTGCAATTATATTAAAGTTCATGTTTCCCAAAATAGCTTACGTGCTATAAGGATATTGTTTTTAAGGAGTCTGTAAATGCATATATTGTACACGTATCGTATTTTAAGGTAAAACAAACTATAATATTACCAACACTCATACATTGTATTTTGTTCTATTTAAAGTGAATTAAGGTTTGTTTTTAATTTCGAGTTGTACATTTTTAAACCGTGTAAAGATGAACATTGACTGTGTTGGGATGCAGTCGTTTGGAAGACAACGACGCGGTAATACGGTTTATTTTAATCTTTCTCACAAGAGTTATCGAAATGTTTTCTAGCAATAATTCATAGCAGAACAACTAAGCAACTGTACACAATGTGTATTTGAAGAACTGTGTATATTCTTCTTTAACACATGTAAGATTGATTCTTGCTATCTTGAGGCACCGATTTGTTTTCAATTAAACACCAACTGAACATTGCATTTGATAGCGGTGCCATTATAATCTTACATACCACATCTTATATGTGCATGTTGGTTGTTTGATATACAATTGTAATACACACAAAATCATACGCGATGCGTCCGTTGAATTAATATACCAATATACTATGCCTAGATGAAACCTAAGACATGCCAGTATTGGGAATCGTGTTGATAGATCCTGTAAAAAAACATCTCACTAATGCGTCAAGAACTATCATCACGTATATTCATGGATGCATGTATTGTGTTCGCTAGCATAACACATCATAAATTGAACACACACTACACGTGAGTTATATATCACAAAAAACACACAATATAATCCAATACATATATGTTTCCGTCAAACGTGTTTAATGCAAGGGGCTTTACCTTACAATGCTCTCACGTCCGAGATTAAGTTCAAACATTAACTCTTTAGTTGATTAGTTGACATCTCTATTACCAGCATCGAAACTCGATTTTTAACTTAAACTAGTTATATTAAGTGTTGGTGATTATACAAATGTGCATGAATGACAGACATGGTATGATGAGTGTTGGCAAGCTCATTAACAATACATGCATCAAACCATTATATAGTGCTATTGAGTGACTTTTCTTGTGTTCACGCTGTTAATAAATCTCAAACTTTAAATCGAATTCGACGAACAATATAACTAAATTAATAATTATACATATGGTAATGATCTGATCAATTGGGATGACCTTGTCGTACTCGTTTAGATTGTATAGATGTACTGAAGGACCCCATCACCAGGGCAACGCGATCACATCCGTGCTATACTCTGTCTGGAATGTGTACAATTACTGCCGCTTTTAAAGAAAGTTCATGAATAATCATGTAGATGTAATGCTAGGGTTCAGTCTACTGGAGTCATCGTAATTGACAAAGTTGTCTGAACAATAACACAACGCCCATTTCTCTTTCATTTCAGGAAATGCCATTTTAAATAATGAATACGAAATGGCCGTATTCGGTCTGAATTGAATCTTCCTAATGGATTACGTTGCATGCGTAATTATAGATTTACTTTCACTTTTTTTATAGAACAATACAAATTGAATGACAACAACCGCTTACAAATGGTAAATGTGTATTTTTGTTGAAGTGAGACTGCACGATTTTTATATGTGTTTAATTGTAATAAATTGAAATAAATATGTTACAATAACAGAAAAATCGGCAAGAAAAATTATACATTGAAGACGAATTTCAAAAAATGCAGCAAAGACAAATTCGCGCCCCGAGCCGATTGTGACGAAGATATTTCGTACATATTTTCCTTCAATAACCGAAGCATTCGTTTTTTTTATTAGGATCGGAGTTAGTGTTCTTGTGTCGTATAATAGAAATCGTTGCAGGAAATTAAAATGATCCGTAAAACAAAATTGTGTCTTTGTGTCGTTTGAACGAATCTGCACTATAACTAAATTTAGATTCACATCGTACATGCATGATAAACATGCTGGCGAATTCGACTGTACAGACATTTTCGATTTCAGATTAAATATCTGGCTTATTTAGCATTGTTCGACACATGTTCTTCTTAACTTTTATTCTAATTTATATTGAAATATATGTATAATAAGTTTTTTACACATTTTATATACATTCGTAAATATTTGAAAAAATCGTGCAGTCTCACTTTAACTAGTTAATATGGAAAACAAACACAAACTAAGTAGAAGAAACCGCAACCATAAGTATTTTTATAACTATAAATAATGATATATGAACATTGAAATGAAAATTGCATTGAATTTCTGAATTAACTTCCATCCCAATCTCACATACACAAATGCGACGTGACATGTCAAGAGTTCACAGAGTTAGTTTTGTGCCCGGTTCAATAACTCATCTTCATGGGAATAATCGAGCTATGCATAATTAAGAATAGGGATGATACATGAGGTTTCTGTTATTAAACTATATTAGAATAATGTAATTCTAAAAGCATTTTAGGAGATTGAAAGAAGGAAAAGTGTTGTTAAATTACGTTTAGGCGCTAGACGAATTGCCTTTACAGTTAACAGTATTGGAGCGGTTAATTAAACACCTTTGGGGGTTACACACAATTAAAACACACGCCGAACCTCACACTAAGCCTAAAATTACTCTCATGAATACATGTTAAAATATAATACAATCAATTAACCTCATTCATGCAGCAATGCATGTTAAAAGCAAAACAATATAATATGAACTCGATTGTATTGCAAATAGACCATTCATTGGTTTGATATTCACTAGAGAAACATAGGTACAACCTTCGGATACATTTAGACCCCCATATTCACTAGAAGAAGCTAACTCTTGTCATTTGAATGCGGGAAATAATATTTGTAATAATTTTATTTTGATTTCATTGTATTGTGATACTACTTTATATTACCTTATAGATTGTGAAACAGACTGGTTTGGATCGAGTTTCCACGAGATCTATCGCGTGGTAAATGTACAGAGATGAATCCACTGACAATAGTTGTGAAAAAGAAAGCGACACACAATTGAATGATTAGTAAATTGAATGGCTCTACTATATTGCTGGTGTGTTGCAATATCGTCCTGGTTGTGTTTGAGCGATAATTGTAACATAAACTTGGTATCAGAATAACACCAAAGTTGCCAAAGTTGCCAAGGTAACAATATATTTTGTGTCAAATGTCATTTGAATACTTCGTTCTTTTTAATGTCATTTTCTCTACGGGCTATCAATACATATATTTTTAAAAAGTTGTCATTTTCAGTTAATCAAAACATGATGCAGCTGACGTTTTTACACTAAGTCCTTTCCCCCAAATCAATAGCTGTGCATTGCTATGTTGTTATTACAAGTTTTAAAGTTAACGCCATATCAGCAGCCCTTCCAACTGAAAGAAGAGAGCCATAGCATTATCCGCGAGCTTTTTTGTCAATTCTCTCAAATGGTACTTTCAGTCTTGATGTTAAGCATATTTTGACAACAAAAGAATGCATGTTTATGTTTAATCTGCCCAAAAAAGCAAAGCAAGCAGGATAACATAAACTATAATTTAATTAACAATATAACTACTATTTTATTGTTTTGCTAGTTTAAATAATAAGTACGTTCTGAAATGTGTACACATGGTATTATCAACAATTGTAATGAAGACCGAATTTAAAAATCAGTATATTTGTTATAATAAAATTCAGCTGACATAAGTCTACCTTAAAGTGTTGTTTTGTTTTAAACTATTTTGTACAATGGTTTATAGGCTAAAGCTTTTCATTTCGGATTAGCGTGTTTCATTGTTAATGCACGTGCTGCTTACGTTTGAACCCTTTTTAACAAAACCTCCATTTCGTATTTAGAAAATGCGTGCATTACACTCAGGAACATTAGATCGTTTATGAACTACTGACCGCACAAGGTATCTTGTTTTCTTCTTACCTAATATAAACGGCTGACCTTATATAATATATATTTTTTTATTAAGTTAAGCATAACAACCAAAATGCTTTGCATTGACCGTTCAAATGCGGGTTCCTCAGGTGTAATTCGTGCTGTATATGGTATTGCGTTGTACGAGTAGACCTGTATTGTATAAGGAATGTGTCACTTGCATCCGAAACACTATTGGAATGTTACACCAGTTTCTATCCTGATTATATTTTGCGAGCTTCGTTAATTCTATTGACGGATACAAGTGTTATCTCTATTGAAAGCTTGGAAAAGAAAGCTGCGATTTATTGAATACCACTTCACTGATTGCCCCCAGACATAATACAAACACGTCGATAGTTACATCATCAGCGCATTGAATGCATTGATTAAGTTTCGTAGATCCCAAGCAAGAGTGCAGGATGTGACACATGATTGTCTTATCAGAACATTTCCATTTGAATGAATATTGCTAAGTGTTATTGTGGTTGAGGATAAAACTGTTATCGTTATATATGTGTTGTGTGCGAATATTAGTAATTACTGCACGTGTTTGCTCTTATCTTTTGCAAGGTCGAGATGTAAACAAATAAGCATATTAATTAGTTAATGTGCAAAGAGGTTTATCGGCAGATGCATTGTATTGTGTTTATAAATAACCATATCCACCTTCAATATTATACACATACATGCTAATACAATGTTTATGTCGTTTTAAATTCAATCATTAACAATTTAAGGATGAGTTCTCAAATGAGTGCATATCTATTCCCGCTCCAAGCTTGTTTCGCCAAATAGACATTGTCCGCTGTGCTCTCAAATAACTAACTTGCCTTTATAGAAGACCATGCAATTAGTCAGCAGCCGCGATATCATCAACCTTTGAATAATACCGAAAATGGTATATAAGATTTCAAATTGTAAACATTAACATCGAACTCATAGAACGAAGTTGTACTTATAACTCCACGTGCGTAGTCAGCTAATTTGGTTAAAACTTGTGAACCAACCCTTTTGCTTTTTTCAATACATTCGATAACATCAATTTGTTGTTTATCTTCTCTATCCACTATTCACCATATGTATATTTGTATGAATGCATGTACGAAAGCAAATGCAATAAAATATTATTAAAGTTAAAGACTCCACGTGCATTCTATTGGTAAATATCATAGTACACATTGTTTGAACCCGTAAACATGTACATATAGAATTAATACTGCGTTAACAATTACATGTATGGCTAACATTTTTGGCTTGCTTTACGTTCGCGAAGCCTTAATGTATACTTATTTAAAAGAGAACAACCTGGTTTACTTCTTGTTTTCAATTTTACATATGTATTGACCAATTGAAACGTTTGCCTGTATTTCTGAAATGAAGTAATATACTTGCATGTAACTCCTTAGGTTAAATCGACTTCGTATAGTTCACCACACTGTACATTATTATTGGCATGCACATATCAGCCTTCCATTCTTTATCCTTACTTTATGAAGTACAGCGGTGTTTCTTTCAATTTTGGAGGAAAGGAAGCGTGATCCTTCTTTCAGGTAGGGACTTTATCGGAAAAGGGGTAGTATTGTTTTTCTTTTAAGCATGATACCATTGTTGTATTACATTTTGTTATAAAACATAATTCAAATATTTTGCAAACAGTGCTAAATTAAATAATGTTCAAATTTGGTTTTATGACAATTGCAGGGATTATTTACACCCTCCCCACCCTAACTGAGTCCATTTTAGTGCCAAGTTATGCCATTTTTTTATAACAAAGCGTTCAGTTTAAGGACACATGTAAAGTGATTATAGGAGAAATATATAGCGTTTCATTCTGGAAAATGAGCCGAATTTTGCACTTAAAATCAACACAAGAGTGCCATGTAGACATTTTGATACAATAATGCTATGCACGCGCGCATCAATTTAAAATCTCAAACAATAATGCCATTAACATAGCAATATTTTTTATTAACATGTGGTGCGCTGTTTTGTCATACACTAAGTAAGAAAAACATCTACAAAGATGTGTATGTGAAGACATAACATTGATATAAATAGGTAATACTATTTGTGTTTTGTTTTGTAAATCAGTTTTTCGGCCTTAACTCTCTAATGAAGTCGAAGTTTATCAAAAATGTAGAATTTCAATGTCTTAAAGTAATAATTTACAGAAAAACTAGAGACAATAAACAACTGTGCTAGATTAAAATGAAAAAGATTGGAATCTCAATTTAAGCTTGCATACATTTAACATGCAAACATTAGTAAGGCTAAGAATGAATATTTTGCCATGAGCATGTTGTACTTATCTAAAAAGTACGATTCTTACGTTGAGTCTTTCATATCCGTATGCATGTATTTGTATGAATTTAAGAACACAATGAACATTATTATACTAGCAAATGTGAAATCATTTCATCGGTGTTATATATAATGTGTATGCTCCTGCCAGCAGAATAGTAATAAAGCGCATTTGAAAAGCGTTGGTTTAATTTTGGCTTTTATTTTATTAATATGTCTTCCTGCATTGCAATAGTTTCGAAAAAAAGCATCCCATATGCAACAACGAAGTATTGATGCATTAATATTCTGCTTTAGTAGTCTGAACCCCTTGCTAGAAATGACATTGCTAAAAGTCGATGTTGGTCAAACGCAGTAATGTTTATAAAAGCTCTCATATCATTTTCCTAAGTTTCCAGATATACTGGGTCGACATAAACCTGATAAGATGAATTATGGAGAGTGTCTTTATTCAGCGAATATAACGATTCTTTATATGCTTAAGTGGGTTAATTGAACAATAAAAAAAAAATATTTAAACAACCTAACACCTTGCTATATGACGGGACATTTAGGAGCACGTTATATCGCGTTATAATTGACCATTCATAATTTAGAACATTGCAGCGTATTTTAAAGCTATGTCTAGTTGTTATTCTTATTATCAACTTAAAGCTTAACAACCGCTTTATTATGGTAACTATCTAAACTAACGGACGAACAGTTAAAATTGACGATAATTGCCAACAAAGAAACGATACCGTTAATGTAAATTCTTAGTTATAAATGGTATTTCGTTAGTTAAAATATTAATTTTATCTGAACATGTTTAAGTATAATTTTGTTTTGTTCATCCTTTTATCAGAGCTAAAAGCTTAGTTTCGTGTTGTCAAGAAGCACGGTCCACACTCCCAGTCAATCCTTCTCAATTGACAACGAACGATCCTTCTGTGATTAGGTGCATTTATATTCATAGATGCAGCACACCCTGGGCTTTGTAGGTGCAGCGCAGATAGTCAATACTTCGACCATGTGTCAATAAATACAGACTACGCTGTGGATGTCAGGATGGACAGCTTATCCAGTAATTGAAAGAGACGGTAAACGATCTACTTCCCGAAAAACGTTTTTCTACCCGAAAGGATATTCTTTGTATAAGTTCCCTACCCATTTCTCCGGAGGAAACTATAGGTTTATGACACAGAAAAAAGATAAAAATCAAAGAAAGTATGGAATATAAAATTAATAAAACTAGCTCTACTAAAATGAGTTTAATGTGTTTGTACGTGTGCTTTTCAGAGTAAATATGTATATAATGTAAGGCGACCCATTCGTTCATAAACTATTTAATATCATAATATTCTGCATTTTCCGTTCTAATTCTGGGACTTCATGCTAAATCATATTGTTCATGATTAGTGAGCGTATGCGTTCATGTGTAGTTGTCAATCGCCTTTGTTAAAAGACTCTGGGTGAGTGACGCGTTTTCTTGCCCTTGTAGTGACGATGGGATTCAATAGTCCTAAATAGCCTTTTGTTTAAATATTGAGTGTTTTCAATTGATTTAGTAGGATGTGGTACACACACAATTTCTTTTGTTATAAGACTTTGGTCGAGTAACGAGATTTCTTGACTACGTGATCATGATGTGATTCAGTATTAAACAAAAGCCCACTGTTTAAATATTGGTTCACCTATCGGCTATTTTTTTTAACTGTTTTGTCGGATGAGCCCCAAAGGTACGCACTCAATTGCCAAACTCCCTGTCAACCCTGTATAGTTAATCATGCTAGAACGATCTGTCCAATGGCAATGATGTTGAGTGTGTATTAATAAATAAACACACAATGTGTAGCGCTATTTACTTTTATTTCAGCACATCGGAAACAAAATTAATATAGTGAGACTCATACAAATAATTATTTTTTCAATACATATTATTGTTTCACAAATGTTGATTTACAAAAAATGTCGAAAGTTCGATTACCAACAACATCTTGAAGTTTAGTTGATACTATAATGTGTTTGTTTTTTTTTCTGCAAAACTCGCGTTTTGAACATAATAGGGCACATAGCATGATGAATACCAGTCAGTGATGTACAAGTTGCAGAAACAATATGTATGTATCTAAATATCTTAATGTATATTTTATTAGATGACGATTCGCTTAGATTTGCTTATAAATCTTCATAATATTTGCACATACTTAATTATTTATTCGGCTTCATTTAAAATATAAATTTGCAATTCATTATTTACACATATTTTATATAAGTCATTATGATGACATATGTACACGTTTAAAGGTAAAATTGCTAATGCGCATTGGCACTTTGGTGTATATGATACATGCAGTGTTTTTTTTATTTCACTGGTGAAATGCAAAATTGATGACTTAATGTACCTTTGCTGAATGGTCATGTTTTTTCAACGAATTTGTTTTGTATATAGTCTGATATGTCTAAAGATAATTGAAACGCGTTAAGTGGTTTAAATAACAAAACCTTACCTAGTATGCCGAGTGACAAGAAATAGTTTATATGTATACAAGAATGGTTGTTTCGGTAAAAACAGAAATTGTGTTATGATGGATGAATCTTAAAATACAAATTACCGCTAGGATATTTCAGTATCGTTATGTCGGTGAGTAAACTTTATCGGGACAAAAGACAATACCTGGTTTTAAGTCCGTTTCCTAAATTTTATGAAGAAGTGCCTACTTAATTTGCTAAAATAATACTTTTTAACTTATTACTAGCTGTTCCGTGATTGTTTTATAATTGTTCGTTAGCGTGTTATGATAGAGCTTTCTTTTCTTATGCTCTTGCAACAGCAAATGTATACTATTCTCAAAAGTACCGTTTATAACGGTGGTACACATTGAATATCGAGGCATTCTATTTTTATCAATGTTTCTATACTCAGAAACAACCCCCGCACTTACTTCCGAGAAATACAAGAAACGCGTGTTGATAAACACATTAAGTGCCAACACCGCTGATAAGACAATTCAAATCTTATCGCAACATACATTTATGTTGCAACATACCAACAAGTGATAAAGCTTGACATGACACATATATTCTGAATGTGACTCTATCGCTAATCTGAAATTTCCAATGAATGTCTCGACTATTTTATTACATCCGATATGAACATTTTCTGAGTTTGTTAATTCACAATTGTATTTAATATATTATGTAATGCATTACGTAATAGTATGGATTGATATTAACTATGCAAGGGTTAAGTTATATGATGATGGTGAAGGATATATATTTGCCTACGTTTAGCAGTTAGACGGTTGAGAACTAAAGAGCTACAATATAAAAACAAAAATAAAAGTTAAAAAAAAAGAGAAAACAAAGTTAACCACATCAGGGCTCGAACCACTGACCCATGGAGTAAAAGCCAAGCGCCGAAATCAAATCACTCAGCCATCCGTCTTCACGTGTGTATGTGTGTAATTCAGAGTTTATGTTCGGGTCGTCGTTGAGTCTTTAAGACTTCAGTATGTGCGGACCTGATCATTCATCTTCACATGGGTTGCAATTTATTTTAGCCTTTATATAACCATTCACGTGTTGTTACAAAAATCAAAATAAATCGAAATTTTTAAATCGTTTCGCGTCTAAGACGCTTTATAATTTGATCAATTTCTAGCGATGATTTTTCGTAAACAAAAATGTATTTTCAGTATAAGTCTGCGGTATTAGTTTTATTTAGCACACTGACTTACATTGTGCATTTATTTCTTGAATCTGTGACACAAAGTTTAACAATTCCCATTTTGATAAATTGTGAACAAGTCATTTTAATAGAAAACATACAATTTAAAGTATTTACTATGATGCTTATTAAAATAGTAAGATTCACGTTTCAAATGCGCTCAGAGATATATACATGCGCTCCATTAAAAGCATATAAGTTTCGTCCTCTTTTCCAGTTACTTCAAACATCAGTAAAACACACGTTGTCTAATTAAAACAAGTATTCGACGGTTCAGTTCGGTGTTTAACTTTGGTTTGAAACTTATTATAAACTTATTTGCGGAATTAGTTTAACACAACTGTATATCTGATAATATTTCTGGTATTTTGTAATTTTATAAAATTACAACTTAAAATTCATATTCAGAGTTCTATCTTTACTAAACTGAACGTGCACACCGATTCAGTAAGTGTTTGTTCCTGGAAATAATGAGTTTGTGTAGTTGTATTTCGTTTATTAATACATTGTTGTGTTGTTCCTAAAACGTTTCCAGTGGCATTGAGAAAATTTCACACTTCTTTCATCACTCAACTACGACGCTTAATTGAAGGACGATATTAATGAAATGTGTCATTTACATATTTGATTTTGATTTTTTTTATGGCACAAGATTTCCCGTCCTTACCATTATATCACCAACTGTTAATTATACAGTGAGTGGTGCTGTTGGTCGATATCCAGAACATACATGCATGTTTTCCTTACACTTTTTATTATACTTCACAAATTGTTTTGCATTCATTTTGTTATAGTCAAGCTGTGATAAGTTAACAGGGTACAACTGATAGAAGTAACTGTACGGAGTTTCTCTTGCTACTTCAATATTTTATTTCTCCGCGTTACTGATTAGGCCTCAGACTTAAACACAACAAAGTGTTTATCGTATGATACATATTTATTCTATATTGTGTTCGCCTCAAGATCGCGCAAGTAATGGAATGATTTAACCGTCGTTATCTGCTTAATATGGTTTAGTCATTTTCTAATAGATCACATATGTAGGTGGTAAGGGTGTCACGTTTACAGATTTTTCTTAACGTTTAAACGAAATGAAATAAACGAAACGTTACCGTTTAAACGGTATCCCTATGTCCGTTTTAAAAGCATCAGTACCATCGCATTTCCAAACTGAAAGTAGTAATTATTTCCGGAAGTAATACTCAGTGCATATCCCATTCGCGCAATGACGTCTTATTAAAACCATAAAATATTATAATACAGACCATCCGTATCAACACATGTGTAGTCGTCATTCAATAAAGGCAATTTAAAAAACGTCGAAAATAATGTAAAAGCGACGAAAAATACTGTATCCGAAAACGACACTCCGAAAAAATGTACGTATTTTGCACATGAAATACAATGTTCATATCGATGAAAAACCAGCTAACTAGCAAACACGTAATCAATGTATAATTTGGTTAAAATATTGCTTTTCAACATGCTACCGCAGTGCTTTACTTTGCTAATCACTCACTTAAAATATTTCAAGATGGCGGAATATGCACTGTTTCGGTGCCAAGTTGTAAGATTTTTGGAAAGTAGCGAAGCTTTCCATAAGTTTTCGTTCATGTCCGTGCCATCCGCTAACCAATCAGAAATAAATTACTGCCGAATTCGGTAGTGCCTGGATTTACCGGAAGTACCCAGATTTCGCAGTTCGTCATCGATATACTTCGTACGGCTAGTCGGCTACGTTATTTGCACATTATATTGATATTAACTGTCGTTTAAACGTTTACTGTTTTTGTAAACGTTTTTGAGCAAAACACGAAACGCGACCGTTTAAACGTTTAAACGTGATACCCTACTAGGTGGTGAATAATTGCCTTAATATTATATTTTCTAAACAATATCTTTGAAACATGTAACAACGTATTGATGAAAGCATACACACTACATTTGGTTATAATATAACACGAAATTATTATGTTTCTACAATATGCGTTGATATGTTGGTTTGAAAAGCTTGTATACATATGGATTAGTGTGTTTAATTATCGAGTCGGATGTGTTGGGTTATTCGCGTTCATATGTGGCACATTTAAGTATGACATGCGATGTTCTCCAACACATTATGCGACAACAGAGACGCGCATCTAATTAAGAACGGAATTAACCCATTTATGCCTAGCGTCTAGAAAGAAGGCCTTGGCGAACAGCGTAGATCCAGATGAGACGCCGCATCATGCGGCGTCTCATCAGGGTCTGCGCTGTTTGCGTAAAGGAATTTCTGTAAGAAATATTTTAAATATAGAAATAAATATACTAGACATCTCTAGTTTTGGAAATAAATTGATCGAATTTAGAAAGATGGGAGAGACCACTAGGCATAAATGGGTTTAATACGTGGTTCTAAACGCAGTGTTTTTATACCATGATAATCCTTGTGTTATAAATTCGATTGTTCCCCAAATTATTTTTGCTTGATGGTTTTAAGTATGTTATTTCCGTCGCGTTGGTTGCAAAGTGATTCGAATTAGAACGGTCATGGACAGAATGTCGATCGTGCAATAGACTGTAATGTGATCTTGTATGCATTCTGAATAATATTTCGAGATAAAGCCTTCACTTAATTAATAATACTATTATTGAAAACAAACAGTGCTTATTGATGTTGACATTCAGCCGTGAGTAACCATATCTAAATAACGGGTGTTTGTTAATTGTGAACCGTTCGAACATGTCTAAAGGCAAAACTAATTTTGTGATCATATAAAAAATGAACCACATGTTAATGCAAAATAGAACCTATGTAGATACAATTATATTGACAACTTAATGTATTTGTTCCCCTTGACATTGATATTCTCATAGGAACAACAAAACACTTATTTTAAATTGAATCATGCTACTTCATTTTAGCCGTGAAACAGATACGCACACACAAGAATGTACTCCTGACGGTACACACATCAATCAACACACCGTTCAGACTATCGCTGGAATGAGTTGAACATCTGCTACAAAAAGTGAATTCCGCAAACAAATCGGTTCATGTTTGCCAAAATTATACAATATAACTGTATATACATGTGTTGAAAGTTTGGTCCATGTTTATTATTTGTATTAGATTTATATTGTGATAATCCTTTTTTGAATAATTATAAGATTGTGTAGTTATTATGCCAGGGTTTCCATTAAGAAAGTGCAATAGGACTATAACTGTAAGGTGTGTAGATTTATAAAAAACGGAACATATTGAGCGCGTTCATCGTACATTGTGTAACATACTGCTTCTGCTATGTGTCGGTCGATTCCCCCTGGGTATAGACATATATGTCAGAAGCATTATATAAGTTTAGTTTAAAATTATATACATGTACTGTTTTATAGGGAAATTGTATTCTTAAACACGTTGTCATATTACAGAAATTAGAAACTTAACGAAAACATAACGAAAACAATAGGTCGTCGAATGAAAGGGACATTCTTCACAAAACGAGTTTTATCGATCCATGGCTATTCCTTGAATTTATTAAGAGTGATCAATGTATCTCGTTTTGCTAAGAAGCACAATACAGGTACATCACTAACTGGCATGTTACTGTTCAATCTTAATGATTGTATATAAGAAACTGACACCAGTATTCGAAAGTACATCGTATCTTGTTATTGTTGAAAATAACATTAATAAACATTTTTGCTAAATTACAGTTGCTGTCTCAAACATAACATTTAAAAACGGGAAGACACACGCACATTGTCAGAGATTAACTCAAATATGTGATATGCAACCTAAATGACATCTATTAGGAGTATCACTTTGATATATACATTGCACACTATACAACGTACATTATATTACAATAATGTGTATTCTATATGTAGCGAATAAAGCGATGGGAACTAAGATAAGTAGTTCATTTTCTGGCAGCGTTGCTGAAAGTATAGAATATTGTTTGTAATGTTTTAACAAGTTTTAAAATAATGAGGCGATTTAAAAGGTCGATGCACCCATTATATTGCGGACAAAGAGCACTTAATCAAGTTATTGAAGCAGATGTGTCTATGTATAAAAAATATTTCGCTACCCCTTGCTGGTCTAAAATACCCAGTTTCTTTCTCAGTTGTTTTCATAGTTTATACAATGATTTGAAATCTATCGACTGAACATACTGCATACTGATGAGTTTTTTATTATATATTCATCATTGATGATCTAAAATTGTGTATACTAATTCACGTTTGCTCAATTATTGAGAATACACGTATAAAACGTCCTTTAAAGGTGCCTTACTTTACAAAAAAAAACACATTCGAATTCTATTGACATTAATTATAACTTTGATCAACATTTTGTGTTGATTACTGCTCTATTAACTTCCACACAGTGCATATCCTATAAATTTCCACAAAGGACGACTAAAGACAATTCCAATATATCAGACTCACACTACGCATTATCATGTGACCTTTATTCTGGTTAAGATGACTCCAACTGTTTTTTTCTTTCATTTTTAGCTGTCTGTATCACTCACGTTTATTATTTCTAGGAATGAAATCTCATTTGCAATTATATAAAGGTATCATTTGTTCATAAATACATTTTCCATAAATAGAAAACGTGTACTAACGGAGATTGCTTTTGAGGAGTATGTTAATTTATCTATTGTGGACTTTATTAAAGGCTATATAAAATATAATATTAGCATAACACTTGAAATGAAGTTGTATCTAACAATTTAAATTTGAAGTGAATTACGTTCAGCGTTTAATTTATTTATTGTTTATATTTTAACCATGCACAGATTAATAAGTCTGACATTTGCTCTGTCTCGATGCATTTGTTTGGAATACAGAAATGCGATCACTTCCTTGTTTTACCATGTCTGGACTTTCTACAAGTAATGCCGCTTGTAAAGAAATGGCATGTATAATCGTGTAGATGCAATGCTAGTGTTCAGTCTACTGGGGTCATTGTAATTGAAAACGTTGCCTGCAAAATAACAAAACGCCCGTTGCCTTTTCAGTTCATGAAATGCCATTTAAAATTGTGTAGATAAATTGGGTGTCTTGAATCATCCTAATGGATAACGTTTCCTGCATACGTATAAAGTACTTTATACTGCTTTCCATATGATAGAAATGTGATATGATTTATAAAAGAATGTTGATGTGCAATTATAATACATGACATGCAATATAATAATGCAATATTTTCAAAATAAATGACTCATCTGGTGACTAATAATTAATTATCGTTATATTACAGTAGGTGCACAATTTACTTATTGTTTATAAATGTACAAAGAAGGTTATATCGACGTTCCCATCATAATATTTCGGAATCTGGCTGGGGATACACATTATAATTGTTTGATGCTCATTGGTATGACTGTATTAGTAGAGACATATGGAATCGAACTAATTCATTCATGACTATGATATATTGAATGCTGTGTATGTGTCCGTTGTGTACTGAACATCCCTTATATCAGCAACAATTAGTTAATATGTGCACGCGACTTCATAACTATTTGATAAGCACATATATTTCCTTCAAATAACAACCTTGACGCACCTATATAAAAATGTTACCCTAATATGACCTAAATTAATATTTTACTGTCTGATTTCAGCGACCAATATTACACCAAATACATTTTCGAAGATCGAATTGTTCAAAACAAAACGAGTTTTGTGTAATTAAGATAAATGAATGCCCTATATAAATTCCGTAATATTAAAAAAAAAACACAATCTTTAACGTCATACAAATTTTACGTTTATGCAAACGTGACACATCTGTTTTGTAATTAGAATTCGGCGTAGTTTATCTGCTATGTGGAGATAACTTTCCTGTATTAATGTCACTCTAAATACTATATGATGTGAACGCCGTGGAATGAAGCCTTATTGCGCATAGTCGTATAGATTGTACAGTAACTGAGAGTTCCGAGACACACGAATTGTGTTTTTATCAAGATCCGTATGTATTGAAAAACACATCAATATTTGCGAATTACAGATATTATCAAGCACTTAAACGATTTAGTTATTGTACGTAGATAATGGGAAGGTAAAGCAAAGGTTACGAAACAAAATTCAAAGTATTGCAAGAAAGGCTTTTATAATTAAGTATAAATATTTTGCAATTATTAGCAGCTTGTTGAATCATGACGTTGAATGGAAAGATAACACGTTCGATTACTTGATTTGAAATAACAATTGATATTATGATTTTTATTTTCTGCAAATCTCGCGTTGAACAAATTAAGGCACATTAGGATGATGAATACCAGTGATTTGTGTGCACAAAGCAGAAAATAAACTTGAATGTATCTAAATATCTTAAAATATTTTTCGCATAGATTTGCATTTATATATCACCATAATACAAACATTATGTGCACATACTTAAACAGTGGTCTCTATTTAAAAAGTATATATTCGTCAATAGATTATTAACACATATTTAAGGTAAGCCATTATAATTGCATATGAACGTGTCCAAAAGTAAAATTACTTATACGCATAGGCACTTTGGTGTATATAATAATGTAGTTTCGTTTGATTCACTAGTGAAATGTGAAATGTACTACTCAATGTGCATTCGCTGAATGGTCGTGCTTTTTTCAACGAATTTGTATTGTATATAGACTGATATGTCTAAAGATAATTGAAACGTGTTGCTTGTTAAGAATAACCAAGCCTCTTAGAACAATTTTAAAGAACACTATGAAGCTGATTATAGATGTACTAGCACATAAGAAACAACCGATTTTTACATTCTTTGATATAGTGTGCGTACACTCCAAAACACCGTATAGTAATACATTAAGACATATTATACGTATTTAAACATAACATGCTTTTTTAGTAGGTTATGCGATAAAAGTTGTTGATGATAATTACAATGTAATGCTGTTTGAAACGCAATGTCACGAGTTTAATGTGTTTGTACGTGTGCTTTTTAGAGTAAATATGTATATAATGTAAGGTGACCCATTCGTTCATAAACTATTTAATATCATAATATTCTGCATTTTCCGTTCCAATTATGGGACTTTATCCTAAATCATATTGTTCATGATTAGTGAGCTTATGTATTCATGTGTAGTTGTCAATCGCCTTTGTTAAAATACTCTGGGCGAGTGACGCGTTTTCTCGCTCTTATGGTGACTATGAAATTCAATATTCCTAAATATGAAGAAGTGAAACTCCAGAAGCTGCAGCAGTATTGCAGTTTTATCATACACACCTCTGTGGTCCTTTATTTGTGGCAACCATTGAGTAATAAAATAGTAATTAAATTGAATGCGTTTTAATTCCCTTTTATTACTGTTTAATTTGAGTTGCAATGCTATGAGCCTTAAATTTTATTTACACTTATATGTATCATTAATATTGCTGGGCCAAGTGTGAGGTTGAGCGCTCATTAACTGGTTTAAACCCCCAATGCTTAGCATTGACCGTTCCAAGGCGGTGACCCCAGCTTTATTCTACTATGTGTATATGTTGTTTCGTTTTGTGCCGTACTGTACCGTTTTGGCAATTGGTTCCTTGCCATAAAAAAAGGACCACAGAGGTGTGTATGATAAAACTGCAATACTGCTGCAGCTTCTGGAGTTTCACTTCTTCATATTGAAGTTAAGTTGATAGTATAATGTGTTTGTTTTTTTTCTGCAAAACTCGCGTTTTGAACATAATAGGGCACATAGCATGATGAATACCAGACAGTGATGTACAAGATGCAGAAAAAATATGTATGTATCTAAATACCTTAATATATGTTTTATTAGATGACGATTCGCTTAGATTTGCTTATGAATCTTCAAAATATGTGCACATATTTAATTATTCGGCTCCATTTAATATATAAATCGGCCAATTTATTATTTACACATATTTTATATAAGTCATTATGATGACATATGTACGCGTTCAAAGGTAAAATTACTAATACACATAGGCACTTTGGTGTATATGATACATGCAGTGTTTTTATTTCATAGGTGAAATGCAAAATGTATGACTCAATGTACCTTTGCTGAATGGTCATGTTTTGTCAACGAATTTGTTTTGAATATAGCCTGACATGTCTAAAGATAATTGAAACGCGTGAAGTGGTTTAAAAAACTAAACCTTATCGAGTATGCCAAGTGACAAGAAATAGGTTATATGTATACAAGAATGGTTGTTTCGGTTACAACAGAAATTGTGTCATTATACTAGTAAATGAATCTTCAAATAAAAATTACCGCTAGGATATGTCAGTATCGTTATTTCGTTGGGTAAACTTTAACGGGACAAAGGACAATACCTGGTTTTGTGTCCGTTTCCTAAATTTTATGAAGAAGTGCCTACTTAATTTGCTAAAATAATTCTTTTAAACTCAATACTAGCTGTTCCGTAAGTGTTTTATAATTGTTCGTTAGCGTGTAATGATAGAGTTTTCTCTCCTAACGCTATTTCAACCGCAAATGTATATTATTCTCAAAATTACCGTTTTATAACGGTGGCACACATTGGATATCGAGGCATTCCATTTGTATCAATGTGTCAATTATCAGAAACAACACCCGCACTAACGTCCGAGAAATATAAGAAACGCGTGTTTATAAACACATTGTATGTCAAAAAACGCTGATAACACAACTTAAATCTAATCTCAACCGCAATTTATGTCATTCATCAGCAATCGTGTTACATCGACCATCTCCTGATAGCTCCGGAAGAGTGGACTCGTGCATTTCAGTCGCCATCTTGTATTCATTTACCTTCCAAATGGTGATCCGTCTTTTGTTGTGAGGCTGTATACGACGCGGTTAAACTAGCGCTTAAATTTCTGTCGAAATTTTGATACAAAAATCACAGTAAACGTTCATTTTGTTTGCAATTTGACTTGTTATCCAAAAGATTTACTTTTCCAACATTATTTTGCCACATTATTGTCCAATATTGAATAATAATGTACGGTGTTTACAAAGCTGTCCAAACCGAAAGTGAGAATTGATTCATATTACATTTTGCGATATAAACGATATAAGCACTAATATTTGTTGAGTTTGAGGAAGAAAATCGAAAAATGGCGTATTAATGCAAGAGAGACAATCATTGCCAAGTGTAGTACTGGCTCAAAAGACTTATGATGTCAGGGCATGTATACTGTTTACATTTTGTTTTTATCAAGTTTATCATTAACTTAATGACTGGATTCATAATTTATTAGTTATCTAGGAATTTGTTATAATTCTGTGCCTTTATTTGTAAATGCAATTTTAACAATATTTTTTAAATAAATCATCATTTTGCGTATTATTATTATTTTTGTTATGACTAGAAATCATAATTATCTTTATTACATATTATTTAATTATCATTATTATTTATTTAGATATACTAGAATGTGTTAATTGTGTTCATTAATTTTAAGTATTGTCCACATTTTCTTGAAATAAAAATAATATGTATTAATGAGGGTGTTTGTATTTCAGCATTATATAATATAACGTTGCAATTGTTGATTCAAAAATGAAGATTTAGGAAATGATTCATCATCTCATGTGCACTTCTAAATAAGTCTAAATACTTACATGTTTAATTATGCATTCCTCTACATATGTATACAACATTTACTTGTCATTGATTGTAACTTGCAAGATGGCTTTTTACAGGTGCACTGGATTATGAACGACTGATGAGCATCAAGTCATCTCCTCTGTAATACCTTGTGGGGCTCATAATCAGGCAAGACCACAATCAGTGAGAAAACTGCAGTGTATAAACACCCCTGGATTTAGACAATTCTGAATGACCAAACAAATGTTATTATTAAATTTAAAAAAATACTTCCAGTTTTTTATACATGTTACATGACTTATGATATTGTTGAACAAAAATAAATTATACAAAAGTTGATACTCCCAATATTAACTGTGCCCATTTTATACTGTTTTAAGCTTCTCATTCTTCTCTGTCTTATAATTTAAAATCCTATATGATTTTATAAAAACATGCATATTTGTATTATTTGTTTTACACATTCATATCTAATAACATGTTTTGACGTATGATCAGTCGGTGTTAGTTAAACTAATAGATCTATGCTTTGATATTAGTTGCAACTACTGGAGCCAAAAAAAATACTTTAGCTAAAATCACTATCACAGTAGTATTCCCTACTTTCGTGCACGTTTTTTTTTTAGAAATCAGGGATTATTAGTTTACTGAATCAGTCTAAATCCTGATGTTATTTGTGTAAAAAAAGTGATGTAACATGTTATAATTATAGTGAAGATGCATCAAGATTATAATGATAAATGTATATATAAATAAAGGATCAATAACAATGATTAACTTTGAAATTATTTCATTACTGTATGAAGGGATTTTAGCAGAAGACATAGTGTGTGCTTCAACTATTCCAGAAAGGATAAAAATGTTTTATGTGAATTTGAATTTAGACATCAAACATGGAATTGAAATCATTTTTGTCATTTTCTAAAACAAAACTGTTCATTTTATGTTCTTTTTTTTGTAACATTCTGTCTATAGTTTTAGTTCAAAGGCTGATATTCCCAATATTAACTGTGACCATTTGATACTGTTTTAAGGTTCTCATTTTTTTTCTCTGTCTAAAATTTTTTATTATTTGTTTCACCAGTATACTGTATATATACATGTGTATAATAATATGTTTTGATAAATGATCAATCAATGTTAGTTTAACTTAAAAATTTCTGGTTTGATTTGAGTTGCCACTATTGGAGCCAAATAGTACTATGATCATATTAGCTTAAACACTATCACAGTAGTTTTCCATACTATTATTTTACTATGTCAGCCTAAACGCAAATGTTATTGTTTTAAAGTAGTGTTCTTACATGTTTATATTTATATTGAAGATGCATCAAGGTTATAATGATAAATGTATATATAGATATAAATAAATGATCAGCAGCAATTATAAACTGTGAAGTTATTTCATAACTGTATGCAGGGATTAGAAGTCATATTCTGTCGTTGAACGATACCAATAATGATAAACTATGTATTATGTGAATTCGAATTAAGACATCAAACTTGAAACGGACATCATTTTAGTCTTTTTCTAAAACAAAAAACTGTACATTTTATGTTGTGGAAGTATTTTTGTAACACTTTGTCCATACTTTTAGTACATCAAGCACTTTCCAAAACTTTTTCATAAAAAAGTGGTGGCATTTTTTAGAATTCTAACTGAATTTATGAACTGTGTTCATCCACACATGGACATGGTTTCATTCATTGAGAATTTAAAAAATCCAATTAAACATTCATTTTTGTATAAAATAAAATTGTACTGTAATGTCTTTTTTAATTATAATTTGTCTAAATTAATGAAAACAATAGGTAAACAGCATATAGCTATTGTACAGTGTGGAAACGCCTTACGGTTATTCCCAGGTTGATGTCTTATAATAACTTCACATAGTGTGGTTACTTAAACAATTATATTGAACTGTACAGCTAGGTATCTATATTTTGTAATAATACCAATACAAAATGCATTATTTATATCACAAGTTAACCATAGTAGGTGTAATGCTCATAAATACCGGTAGGCATTGATATGCCTAAAATAGTAGGCATTGATATGCCTACAATACTTTATTTAATGCACATGTGTATTTTTCTGTACCTTTTCTGCATTTATTTTACAAAAAAAGTGTATAACCTGTAATGAATTTGAAAATTTTCATAAACACACACACACACTAAAAATGCAATTTAACATACTGATTTTCTGGTCAAGTGTATTTATTCAAAAGGAGGAATACACTTTTAACACACTTAAATGTATTAATGCTCAGAAAATGCAGAAAAATACAGTAAACACCAGCATTATTCAATTTGTGTTAAAATTCATCTCGGTTCCAAAGTTTTACTTGATTGTTTTATGAATTCAGATGCAACATTATAATAAGATCAGTAAAAAATGCAAAAAAAAAATATCCTAGAAAAAAATGCAGTAAAAATCAGATAATCATGTGACTTGATTGAATCTGAGATGATATGGTGAGGTTTTGGAATTTCTCATAGATCATGTGACCCATTATTTGTATAATTATTTAGTGAAATGCAGGAGTGGTTTCATATTACAAGTGAAAGCCTATAATTAACCAAAACAATCTGAATGTAATTTTAAAATTATTTTTAATACTGTTGAAAGTTTTGAATGCAACATAGTTACTGTAATTACATGACATTTATTTAGTTAGTCGGATGCACATGCAGATACATCATGCGGAGGGCAGTAGCCAAAAATTACTTAGTTACACATCACGTGACATGTTCTTGAAGTGAATAAGACACTAAGTTTAAAACATAAATAATAAAAAATGCTGTTCTGGCATATTTGAAATGGTATCTGCCTTAAGCTATCAGAAGGTCCCAGTTTGATGCGCACCGACACTGAAGAGTTTTCAACATCTCTGAAGACACCTAGTAACACTGTATTATGGGAATAAGACATAAAACTGGGTATGGACATCATTTTGGTGATTTTCTCAAACAAAACCATTCATTTCATGATCTACATTTATTTTTTAAATATATTATCTATAATTCAAGCTTAATAAGCAATTTTCCATGACTTTTTCATTAACAGTGATTGTATTTTTATCATTTTAATTGTATTTTTAAGCTGTGCCCATGCGCGGCATGGACACAATTTCATTTCATGAGGATTTTTTTTTAATTAATAAAAATCATAAGGATTTTTTTAATTAATAAAAAATCATGTTTTTAAGTAAAATCAATTTAAATGATGCTATGATAATGCAAGTATCTGTTTAAAATATAATGTGTCAAACTAAATAAATACAACATATAAAACTGCATATTACAGTATGCACTTTTGATAAAACACAATTAATTCCCAAATTGATGTCTTATTCCCAATTCACATAATACAGTGTTAAGTATATTTGTTTTACCTAGGAAGTAGACTTAAGCTTCTCAATATGCCTCAAACTTTCGGTGCACTCTATCTAAAATAAATTGCTTAAAATTTAAAACAATTTGTGATATTTAGCTAATGATAAACATGTCATTAAAATAAACAGTCTGCACAATTATTTATTTTACCTGAAAACCAATCTTGGTGGTTATTCAATCGCAAGTGAACTATGTCAATTGAACCATAACTACGAAACACTAGTTTAGCAGTGTTCCACAGAAATGATGCTGATGATAATTCAGCATGATGATAAATGATTAGATATTTCCATTTCCACTTTAATGACTTCGAACAATTTTGAAAATGACACTATTCCACTGTCGAACGGTACCACATATAAGTAAAGTTCTCTAATTTGCGCAATTAACATTCTATTCCATCGTAATAATCGAGCTTCCTGATAATTTCAACATTTTCTCAGGCATTTGCTAATAATTATTGTTGTTGTTGTGTTTGGAAGTAGTTCTTCAAAATGGCGACTGTTAAACCGTAGGCAATTATGCAGTAATCGCCCCTGATCCAGAGTGATTCATCAGATCACAAGTGAAGTAACTTGGAATGAAACATATGTTCGGAATGTGTCTGTATCAGTAATCTGAAATGTTACATGAATGTCTCGACTTTTTGATTACATCCGATATGAACATTTTCTGAGTTGGTTAATTCACAATTGTATTCAATATTTTATGTAACGCCTTACTTTATTGTATCGATTTATATTAACTATGCAACGGTTAAGTTATATGATAATGTGATGGATATATATTCGCCCACGTTTAGCAGTTTGACGGTTGAGAACTAAAGAGCTACAATATAAAAACAAGAATAAAAGTAAAACTAAAAAAAAGAGAAAACAAAGTTAACCACACCAGGGCTCGAATCACTGACCCAGGGAGTAAATGCCAAGCGCCGAAATCACTCAGCCATTCGTCTTCACGTGTGTATGTGTGTAATTCAGAGTTTATGTTCGGGTCGTCGATGAGTCTTTAAGACTACATTATGTGCGGACCTGACCATCCGTCTTCACATTGGTTGCAATTTATTTTATACTTTGTATAACCATCCACGTGTTGTTACAAAATATAACGATAACACAAGAAATCGAAATTCTTAAATCGTTCCGCGTCTGAGACGCTTTATAATTTTATCAATGTCTAACGATGATTTTTGGCAAACGAAATTGTATTTTCAGTATAAGTCTGCGGCATTAGGGTTTTTTAGCACACTGACGTACATTGTTCATTTATTTCTTGAATTTGTGACACAAAGTTGAAAAATTCTCATTTTGATAAACTGTTAACACGTCCTTTTAATAAAAACATACAATTTAAAGTATTTACTAGGATGCTTATGAAATAGTAAGATTCGCGTTTCAAATGCGCTCGGAGATACATGCGCTCCATTAAAAGCATATAAGTTTTGCCTCCTTTTCCAGTTACTTCAAACATCAGCAAAACACACATTGTCTAATTAAAAACAAGTACCCGACGGTTCAGTTCGGTGTTGCAATTTGGTTTGAAACTTACTACAAGCTTATTTTCGGAATTGTTTTAACAAAATTGTATCTCTGATAATATTTCTGGTGTTTTGTAATTTTCAAAATTACAACTTAAAATACATATTCAGAGTTCTATCTTTACTAAACTGAACGTTCAAACCGATTCAGTAAAGTGTTAGTTCCTGGCAATAATGAGTTAGTGTAGTTGTATTTCGTGTATTAATACATTGTTGTTTTGTTCCTAAAATGTTCCAGTGGCATTGAGAAAGTTGACGTTAAGTAAAACATGGTGTTGTTGTAAAAGAGGCAAACACGAACACAGTTAATTGCTATTTCGAATATTATTTTAATAATATTCATACTACTTTCATCACTTAACTACGACACTTAATTGAAGGACGTAGTTAATAAAATGTGTCATTTAAATATCTGATTTAGATTTTTTCTGGCACAAGGTTCCCCGTCCTTACCATTATATCACCAACTATTAATTATACAGTGATTGGTGCTGTTGGTCGTTATACAGAACATACATGCATTTTTTCCTTACACTTTTTATTATACTTCACAAACTGTTTTGCATTCATTTATTTTTTATAGTCAAGCTGTGACAAGTTAACATGGTACAACTGATCGAAGTAACTGTACGGTGTTTCTCTTGCTACTTAAATATATTATTTCTCCATGTTACTGAATTGGTCTCAGACTTAAAAACAACAAAGTCTTTATCGTAGGATACATATTTATTCTATATTGTTTTCGCCTCAAGAACGCGCAAGTAATGGAAGGACTTAACCGTCGTTATCTGCTTAATATGGTATAGTCATTTTCTAATAGGTCACATATGTTGGTGGTGAATAATCGCCTTAATGTTATATGTTCTACAAAAATATCTTAGAAACATGTAAAAACGTATTGATTAAAGCATTCACACTAAATTTGGTTATAATATAATACGAAATTATTATGTTGCTACAATATGTGTTGATATGTTGATTTGAAAAGCTGTTATACATATGGATTAGTGTTTAATTATCGAGTCGGATGTGTTGGGTTATTCGCGTTCATATGTGGCACATTTAAGTATGACATGCCATGTCCTCCAACACAACAGAGACGCGCATCTAATTAAGAACGGAATTAAACACGTGGTACTAAACGGAGTGTTTCCATACCATGATAACCCTTTTGTTATACATTCGGTTGTTCCCCAAATTATTTTTGCTTGATGATTTTAAGTATGTTATTTACGTCACGTTGGTTGCAACGTGATTCGAATTAGAACGGTCATGAATAGAATGTCGATCGTGTATGCAATAGACTGTAATGTGATCTTGTATGCATTCTGAATAATATTTCGAGATAAAGCCTTCACTTAATTAATAATACTTTTATTGAAAACAAACAGTGCTTATTGATGTTGACATTCAGACGGGAGTAACCCTATCTAAATAACGGGAGTTTGGTAATTGTGAACCGTTTGAACAGGTCTAGTAGCACAACTAATATTGTGATCATATAAGAAATGAACCACATGTTAATGCACGATATAACCTATGTAGATACAATTCTATTGACAACTTAATGTGTTTGTTCCTCTTGACATAGATATTCTCATAGGAACAACAGGACACTTATTTTAAGTTGAATCATGCTTTATCATTTTAGCCGTGAAGCAGATACGCACACACTTCAGGAATGTACTCCTGACGGCACTCAGATCATTCAACACACCGTTCAGACTATCGCAGGAATGAGTTGAACATTTGCTACAATGTTTGCCAAAATNCGCGTCGTATTGTGCGTCGAGCAAATGTCGCGTGTCGACCTAGGTCGACAGTCGACATTTGCGCGACATTTGCTCGATATAGTGTCGAGTGTCATATCGTGCGTCGAGAGAATGTCGCGCGTCGTATCGTGCGTCGAGCAAATGTCGCGTGTCGACCTAGGGAATTTTAGGTCGACAGGCGACATTTGCGCGACATTTGCTCGATATAGTGTCGAGTGTCATATTGCATGTCGCGCGTCGTATCGTGCGTCGCTCAAATGTCAAGCGACATTCAAGCGACATTTAAGCGACACTCAATATGACAGTCGACAATTCAGTCGACAGTCAAGATTTTCTGCAATATTTTTTTTTCTCAAACCCAGCGCGATATGCGACACTCAAATCTTGATTGTCGCATTTATTGTCGCATGTCGACTTCAAATGTCGAGTGTCATATTGAATGTCGCTTGAATGTCGTGCGTCGACCTCGAAGGTCGACACACGACAATCAACATGGCCCTATCCGGATTCGTACTACTGTGATATCGTGAACTCTCGCTGCGTTTTCTACATCGGAATAATTGATATTACGACGTAGCAGAAAGCCGAGCTCGATTGTTACTAAAATAGATTATTGTCTTCTTCGCCGGCTCGATAGATCTGGCAAGATCCTGTCCCAGAAGTCGACGGCGTTTAGGCCGTAGCAACATAATTTATTCTTCGCTGGATTAATTGTAACTACAAGCTTCTTCGACGCGGAAAACGTAAAAATGCGGCGACGAAGAAGTTATATGTGATTATAGAGAACAATTTCTTTCCCCGGTAAGGTGAAGGCTTGACATTATATACAACAAATTCACATCCGCTGGGGAAAGCGTTCCGTTCGATTGCCATTGAGCACCAGCAGACAGCCATTGTAGATCACGAAAATGATTACATTGGGTAGAAAACATTGTGACAAAGGGATAAATTGCTTTTCACAATTCCATTAATATATTTGTATTAAACGAGTATATATTGAGCAATGGGTTAAACGGCTCAGAACTCGTGATTTCCTTATGAAATCAATTATATGAGTAAAAGTTTTCCAGTATCCAATAAAAGAAATCGATTTTATGCCCCGGTAGGGTGGCATATAGCAGTTGAACTGTCCGTCAGTCCGTCTGTCCGTCTGTCTGTCCTCCTTCCGAAAACTTTAACATTGGTCATTACTTTTGCAATATTGAAGATAGCAACTTGATATTTGGCATGCATGTATATCTCATTGAGCTGCACATTTTGAGTGGTGAAAGGTCAATGTCAAGGTTATCCTTAAAGGTCAAGGTCAAAAAACAAAATGCAAGGGAAGTAACAAGCTTTAAAGGGTGATAATTTCTATATTTGCCAAATGATAAATGATTGTTTTATTTCAAAGCGGCGCAGTAGGGGGCATTGTTTTTCTGACGAACACATCTCGTGTTCTTTTAAATTCTGTAAATTCCCCAGTATTGGAGATTCTCAAATACATTAAAACGCGAAAACCCATTAATTTATGGGGATGATACAACTATTTTGGTAAATCTACATTACCGACACGGTCATTTACATGGACCGAAGTATGGTGCAATGTAGCAATAAAACGAAATGATCACATAATTAAATCTAGAACAGTACAAACTCTAGTTCTTTCCTGTATGTTTTATACCATAGAAGTACTTCTGCAGGTTAATAGACTTTTTGTAGTATCTATAAATCTCGGTACAGGTTGCGAGCGATTAAAATAAATGTATTTTAAGTATTAAAAAAAACTTCAGGCCCGTTCAAAGAACATTTGTTCACATGAGTTAGTAAAAAATGCTGCAATTGCAAAAGAAACACTTTATTGTAAGCTATAAATAACTGTAAACTTTGTTCTTTGACATCTTAGACAACTCTGTCTAAGCGCTGGAAAGAAAACTATACATTCGGCGCAGTTAATCGTTACTGGCTACGTCGTTATTTTTAGCTCGGCTGTTTTCGAAGAAAACCCGAGGTATTGTCATAGCCAGCTCGTCCGCCGTCCGCGTCGTCCGGGCGTCCAAAAACTTTGATATTGTACAATAACTTAATACAATAACTAATAATTTGTATTATTGATGATAGCAGCTTGATATAATGCATGCATGTATCTCATGGAGCTGCACATGTTTAGTGGTGAAAAGTCAAGGTCAAGATCATCCTTCAAGGTCAAAGGTCAATTTTTTATATATTTTTTTTTATATTACAAACTGCACCCACAGCCGAGCGTTGGCATCCGCTCGACGGTGCTCTTTTTTAATACAAACCACAGAGACACGGTTACCACAACGGTTACCGATATCTTGCGGTTGCTATGGGGTTTAATCTTTTAGAGGGTGGTATAATAAACAGTTTCTTTTGACCTGAAAGGGCCACATCTGGCTTTTATTCCAGTACGACACATCTTTAAATAGATATATTTTAGTTGGATAAGTGGTATATATTATTTTATGTTGTATTTTATGTCAGTATTATGATTTTGTGATATAAAGTCTCTTATAATTCTCTAAGAATGGCCACATTCATACATGCTATGCATCTTTGATTGTAATTATTGTACAGATGAATTGTGGATGAGACTTAAGTAAACTAATAAACTAGAACTCTATCGATATCAATTAGCGGCCCACAACACCATGGTGTGAATGCCTGATAAAATCAATAATTAGCCGATAAATCGCTGAGAAGTTATCAAAAACAACAATGTTGCACTCGAGTTGTAGACGTGGGTTGTCAGACAAACTGACTTTTAGCTAGATTGAGCTTGAATAGCGAGTTTTATTGTGAACTTATCTAATATCTAATCAGAATTCAGTTTCTCAAATTTAAACCAATTAAATCGTCGTGGTTCTTAATTCCAGAAAAAAAGCAAAACCAACAGCATAACTATTATCGATAAACTGTAATAAAAAAAATGAAGTATTGAAATAATTAAGAATAACGGTAATGTGTTTTCCTGAAATATCTTACGTCTTATGAAATTAAACAGTATTTATTTAAATAGAAGAGCATTATAATCAATGATCTTTTTTTCTTAATTTTTTACTCAATCACCTTTTTTTTAAGCTACACATAACATACAATTTATAGTGGCATTTGTGGCAATCATGAATATTAATTTGCTCCGGAGGGTCATAATTTAAAAAAATTTAATATAAGGTTTTAAAATCGGATATTCGAATATATTCGAATAATTACAAACGAATATTCGAATATTATGTCCAGTATTCGTTTCCATCCCTAGTTCTAACTTCTAATTGACCAATTACAAACTAAGTCGACGAGAGGCAAAACAAACTCAAGACGATTGAGTTCGCTTTAACTTGAGTATGCTCAAAGTTGTATAACCTCGGGGTCAAACATATATTTATATAGAGAGGCAAACTATGTCCACAGATTTAGTCGGTCTCCCGAACCAAGAAACCTTTTCCGCAATCCGAGTCTTCTCTGCTGGTTAATATTGCTTTTGGATATCGAAGGTCGCTTCATTGATGCTAAAATGATCGTCGCCCTATATAAAAAATCGAGTGCACCCACTTCTCTGCTGACAGTTTTGATTTTTAGCTCATCCATTTTTTGAAAAAAATAATATTATGAGCTATTGTCATCACCTGAGCGATGGCGTCGGCGTCTGCCTCTGCATCGGCGTCTGCGTCCGGTTAAGTTTTGTGTTTAGGTCCACTTTTCTCATAAAGTAACAAAGCTATTGCATTCAAACTTCACACACTTACTTACTATCATGAGGGGACTGGGCAGGCAAAGTTAGATAACTCTGACTGACATCTTGACCGAATTATGTGTCCTTTTTATACTTAGAAAATTGAAAATTTGGTTAAGTTTTTTGTTTAGGTCCACTTTATTCCTAAAGTTTCAAAGCTATTGCTTTCATACTTGCAACACTTACTCACTATCATAAGGGGACTGTGCAGGCAAAGTTATGTAACTCTGACTGGCATTTTGACAGAATTATGGCCCCTTTTATACTTAGAAAATTGAAAATTTGGTTAAGTTTTGTGTTTAGGTCCACCCTAGTCCTAAAGTATCATAGCTATTGATTACAGACTTAGAACACTTACTAACTATCATAAGGGCACTGTGCAGGCAAAGTTATGTAACTCTGACTCGCATTTTGACAGAATTATGGCCCTTATTTGACTTAGTAACTTTGAATATTTGGTTAAATTTTGTGTTTAGATCCACTTTACTTCTGAAGTATCAAGGCTATTGCTTTCAAACTTCAAAAACTTTCTTACTATTATGAGGGTACTGTACCTGGCAAGTTGAATTTGACCCTTTGAATTACCTTGACTGTCAAGGTCAAAGTGTTAATTTTTTCTAAAATTGCCATTACTTCTTTATTTATGAACAGATTTGATTCATACTTTGATAAAACAACACCTACCTGACATACCACAATAGACTCCACCCAAACCATCCCCCACGCCCCACCCCAGAATACTCTCATTTTTTTCCATTTTCTTTTTATTTTTGAAAGATCATCTAATAAATGACCACACCCCACACTGCACCCCCTCTCACCCCCACCCGACCCCCCATTTTTTTAAACAAGTATTTATTTTTATTATTTTATTTTTGAAAGACTGTCCAACAATCCCACCCAAGAATCCCCCCACACCATTTCTTCATTTTTGAAAGATGATGTTATAAATGACCACACTCCAACAATTTTGCTAACATTGCCATAACTTCTTTATTTATGATCAGATTTGATTCATACTTTGACAAATAGATGAGCTGTCTGCACCCGCTAGGCGGTGCTCTTGTTAATTATTTGACGACGCTCATCTGACGCTCAAAGGAGCGTCATCCGATAAAAAAGCGAAATTTGCAAAGAGAAACCATGAATCATCTTTTCCAAAATATTTTCCTAATCTTTTGCTAGGTATGACTCGATTAGAGCTCCTGCTAGCCTTGTTGTGTGCGTGTACGCTAGAGGCGGCTATTTTCACCCCAGAGCAGGAGGCTGATATACAGAGCTATGTAAGGGGAGTTTTGGAATGCCGAAATATACCAGGCCTCTCACTAGCAGTTGTCAAGGGCGAGGAGTCCTGGGCCCGGGGGTTCGGGTTCGAGGACCTAGAGACCATGCGGCCTGTTGAGAACACGACTAAATTCTTAATTGCGTCGCTGACTAAATCCATGACGATGACGTTATTGGGACATTATCTGGAAATAAAAAGGTATGTTATGATATAATTCGAGTCTTCTCTGCTGATAAAATTCACGTTTTGAAATCGGCCGATGCTCATTTGAAAAATGATAAGAATAGTATTAACATGGTTAACTTTCTCCATTTTAATAAAAACTCAATGAGACGTTTTTATGATCAACATCGAGTCGAGTAGAGGACAATGTTCGTGGGGAAGAGCGTCGGACTCCGGATCCGAAGGTCATGGGTTTGAATCCCGTGGTGAGCGGGGTCAACCTTTGTGACTTTTCACAATCCAAATTTCGGCGCTGTACTGGTTATGTATCCAGGAAACAGAATTGAGAGTGATCAATCTAAGTTGTAAGAACTTGTTTCACAATCGATGTAAAATAAATATGTTTAAACTAACATCGAGTCTAGAGAAGAACAACGACCGAGTTATTCCTTCATAGAGACTCAATTTTCCCTTCTTATCTAGACCACGATACTATTTGTATATAGTCGTAGGTAACGGAATTTCACTTACCGATGACATCACAGAGACGATAACTTGTTGTTTGCTCCCTGTCGTAACGTTCTAGAGACGATTACTTTTTGTTTGCTCCCTGTCGTAATGTTCTGAAGTTGCATAAATCACATATTTTTGATCATACTCTTTTTTAGTAACACTCTACACAGCTACACATGTTTGACCGTTATAAATATAAAGAATTTTGCAGACGATAGTGTAATACTTAACTTTTTATACTTTAAATGTTTACATCACTTGTACATGTTTATGTTTTTATGACACCGATAGGAAGGCATTTATCAATCGGAACGTCCGTCTATCCTTCTGTCCGTTGCCGTCCGATGTTCATTTTGCGGAGTTATCTTCTAAACGCTTTCAGATATTGACCTGATGTTTGGTGTGGTAGTCAACCTGCATGAATTGCAGATCAAGTTTGAGTTTCGTTCCGGTCCATTGATTTATGACGAAGTTACGGGTCTTGGAATTAGAAATGTTCTCTAAAACAACAGTTTTCCGGACATTTTCCTTAACGGTTTCAGATATTTACCTTATGTTTGGTGTGTACCAAGCAGTTAACATGTACATTGCTGCTGTGCAGCTTCAAGTTGCAATAGGGTGCATTGTGATTCACAAACATAGCTCTTGTTTGTAGATTAAATTGGGACACTAAGCTGGTTGACATTAAGACCGACATAAGCCATAAATTGGAACAATTTGCGTTTCAAGACAATAACACAACAAACGAGGTGACGGTAGCCGACCTGCACACACCAGACAGGATTATCAGCTGCCGGTGACTACGGACTTATCGCCGGATATCCGGAGGGGACTACTCGAAGGGACTTGGCCAGGTATGTGTTACAGCATATTCATAGACAATGCAATATATTTAAAAAAAAAACACAACAACAGCATAAGTTTATAGAAATGTACATGCTTAAATTACGAGCTGACTGTTCCTCGTGGACATTCTGCATTATTGCATCGGCGCGAGGTGTCACCCCCGATCAGCATGCGCAGTTTGTGCATTGCACACTCGCTGGATTGGTGCATTATAATACATTTTAATATGACAAACTTGTTAAAGGGTATTGGATATTATGGGACAACCTGTATAAGCAAACGTAGTAACCCAACATTTCTTGTGGTAGTTTAAAACCAAATACAAATTGAAAAGATCAACAGGCGACACTTTTTACTTGTAACGACAATTGTTGAATATGAACTTATCACAACATTAACGCATTATACAACGTAAATTTGGGTGACTGGTCAAAACGATACCCATCCAAAAAGTGAAACCAATGTCAATGTGTCCTGTAAACGATTTACACACGTTGATTCAGAATGAATAAATAAATAATCGGTCATCAAAAAGAGAAACCGAAACAACGCTGGTACCGTGTAAATATGAACCAATAGGTCTAATTATGATATATGACAGTATAGTATTCGAAAAAACAAACACATTTAAGTTCAAATAAAACATTCGGAGGCTGGAAATCGTAGCGTCGTACCTTTTTAGCTCATCTGAGCACGAAGTGCTTCAAGGTGGGCTTTTGTGATATCGAGATGTCCGCCGTCCTTTACAGCGAAAATAATCCAGCAACAAACTAACTAGTGAAAATGACACGATGAATTAACTATAAGTAAAACAATAAGTCAAATAATACTAGTAAGTTTTAAATACCTGATATTACTTATCACTAGTCCAAAAAAATAAACTATCCAGAATGTCCAGTTTTAATGTCCAAACATCATTTTATAATTATAATGAGCACTGTTGAAAGATTGCCCTAATTTCCACAAAAACTCTTCCCAAAGTATTCCAGCTGAAAATGTCCAAAGGTCGATGAAATGTGAATGAGTTAATGATTCTGTCCATGAGTCAACGAATGGAAACTTGTTCTTTATATTTAACTTAAGAAACCTCTAGAAAGGTCTTTATAATTCATATCTAGTGTATTCTACACAATACCAACAATGGCATTATTCAGAACTTTCTAGAAACCCCTCGACTATTCCGACCTATAAACAAGAAATAAATACTTTCTCTGTCACAAAGTATACGCGTCATACGAAAATGTATCATGCAATCAATTTTATGCTTATATAACACGTGGGTCTGTCAAAATTTAGCATGTGTTAGCTCTGGAGGCTTCATTTTCCGCCAAATCATCAAAAACATGGTCAGAATGTTAGTCTTCTAGAATCTCAGAAAATTACGAAAATGGGTCACCTCGGGTCGCAAACTATGTCACTAGGTAAAATCTTGTGAACGGTCTAGAGGCTCTATTTACCCTAATCATCAAGTAACTTTGACATAATATAAGTATTATTGAATCTTGGACAATTTAGATAATGGGTCACTTTTGGTCAAAAACTAGGACACAAGGTCAAATCTTAGAAAAAACCTTGTGTACGCTCTAGGGGCTACATTTTCCGCCCAATTATCACGAAACTTGGTCAGAATGTTAGTCTTGATGACATCTTGGACAAGTTCGAAAATGGGTCAACCCGGTCAAAAAAGTAGTTCACTAGGTCAATTAATATAAAAACATTGTGAATGCCTTAGAGATTATATTATCCTCCCAATCATCATAAAACACGGTCAGAATATTACTTGATGTAATTTTGGACAATTTCGAAATTGCGTAGCCTCTGTTGAAAAAGTAGGTCTTCAGAGTCCTATTATCATGAACCTTTTTCAAAATGTTAGTCTTGATAAAATCACGGACAAGTTAGAATATGGGTAACATTGGGCCAAAAGTAGGTCACAAGATCAAATCATAGAACAACCTTGTTTACAAGTTTTAGGCCACATTTTTAGTCAAATTGTCATGAGACTTGATCAGAAAGTGTGTCATAATGAGATGTGTCATGTTTCATTAAGAAAAAGTTTTTCAGATGAGCGATTCAAGGTCAATGATTCTCTTGTTGAAGGGTGGTTTTTATGCTCCCGAAAGGAAGTTTATAGGCCTAAATATATATATATATATATTTGCCATTATTATGGGGCATTCGTGTCTCGGACACGCTAATTGTTTTGTTTATTTCTGTGTTTCAGGAAAATACGCTATATACCACAGAAATACAAATTTCGTGAAAGGTTTGATTACACCAGCATGATGTACGTGGTACTCGGTCATTTAACTGAAATGCTCGGTCAAAGGTCATGGGAAACGTTGATGAGGTCAAATCTCTTCGACCAAATTGGAATGACGTCCTCTTTTATCTTAAAAGATTCAGACCAGGTACTTCAAAGTGGCTTTGCAAAACCGTACATATCGAGGAATGGAAGGCTCGAATCTGGGACCAAGGGAATTTACAGGTACTTGAACCTGTTTACCAAACGACATAATTTTGCATGGTCCCAAATTCAAAGAATTGCAGTTGACAATTAAATAAGCGTTACGTTGAACTGTTTTTCCCCCATGAAAGTTCAGAAATCATTTTGAAGAAAGAGGAACGCTTTACTAAGAGTGTCATTTCTTTTCCCAAAAGTTCAAAATGTTCTGCAGCCAGCATTTAAAAGGTTTTTGCTTGTTAAACATTTGAATATTTTACACAATACACGTATATATGTGATAACCCATCCCATAACAATCCCTGGACCATACGATTTTATTGCAGACACACTTAGAAATAATTTGTACAATTTCTTTTATTTCAATGGTTTTACCCTATCAACAGCATGCATTCAAAATTTGTACCAACTAAACTGTCGTCTAGAAACTCTTTAAATTTGGAAAGGTCCAAAAATTTCTTATGGTAATGGGATAATATAATACGAATACTTATATTTTATTGAGAAGAATATTTTATTGAGAGCTACATTTAAAACATTTATTGTAATTACAAAATGTACAAACACACACATCAAGGTCACACAGTACAGGGAGTACAGCCTACTGCACTTAACGACAATTAATAATTCGACCCGACCCAAAGCATGTCAAGGTATTACATGCCTAATGATTCCCAAACATTTTGGATATAGTGACTTTCATCACTTTCACAAAGGATTCGATGAATTAATTTGGAAACCATTGTTTACATGCTTAAGTTAAAGGTTGTCAAACATCGCGGGAACCTTAAGGCATCAAATACCTTAAGTCAATCAGAAAATAGTTTTACGTAGGAAAACTCAATCTAATACATATTTGTTGAGATTCTTCTTTTTAGAAAAGTAGAAAAATTACAAATGCCACATATTTGTATAAAATAACTCTCAACTCTTTGCTCCATAATTACTCGCTTAAATGCATCTGCCGCCGACGACTTAAGAAAGTTTTGATTAAAAAGAAGAAATTGTTTGCAACAAGCAATTTCTACTTTTGACACAATCCTTTCTGTTCGATATCAAAATGATAATTTTTTACAGCATCAAGCCTGGAGAACCTACCGGGGGCATAGTGTCTACTGGACTAGACATGGTAAAATGGATCAGGTTCAACTTACAAAACGGCAAAACTGACCGAGAGACACAATTACTGAAACCAGAGATGATGAAACAGGCGTTCCAGGTCGGTAGTCACATTTAAGGTTGTCTGTTTCCCGAGTGTTTGTTAAGCCCACGAAATGAATATGGCGAACGGGAATATAGATGTTTGATCCATAACTTATCTGCTGAAGAAGTCGCTTGTTTATATCAGACTTCGCTAAAAAGAAACAAATGAACACCTCCCGATATCAGAAATAGAACTTGTAGGCAGAAAAGACTCATATTAATACAAGAAGTATTGCTAGTTAGTTCGTGTGTTTGTGTATTTGTAAGGGTGTGTACTGTCTTTTCCGGTCCATAATTGGTCCGCCATAAATGGATTCTGAAATTATCCAAAGTAAATAATCATTATATGAAGAGGACTTGTCACATACAAAACCGTATTACTTGCACACAGGGCAGGGTCACAGAGGCAGGGTTCTAGATACTAAGAGTATTTCAACTGCTTACTTGTTTATTGATCAAACCCTATGTTGATGGTACTCAATAGAATCGTCTCGATAAGACGATTCTTATGAGCACCAACAACAAAGGATTGACTGATCAATAAGTGAGTTCTTTCCTTGTAAAACCCATTTTAACCCTTATGTAGACCCCTCCCGCGGAGACCTAATTGCTGTGCATAATACAATGAAGTAAACCTTCCAATCCGGTCCATAATTTTGTTTTATCAAGATTGGGCTTTGAAATAAATTGATATAAATAAAAGTCGATGTGTAACCTGCAAAAACTATTTAACTTGCTCAAGGGTCAAGGTCATATTGATCACTTACTCGAACTTTGTGAATGATTCAATGAAGGTATACTTTTAGTATATTCCGTTTCTGGTGTCCGTCTCATATCCTTTTATTTTGCGCTTTGATTTTGAAATTAATTAGTACAAATAATCATAATGTAAAAACTACAAAGCTCGGTGATTGATACGGGCTAATGACATGTCTTCCAAGAACCTTCAGTCTTTTCTTAAAGCTTGTATGCGCTGTTTCTCTTTTCATCCATAATTTTTTTTTTTTTAATCAATGGCTTATAAAAAGCCTTGACAAAGTCATATTTTGCTGAATTTGATTTGGTCAAGTCTTGTTTCAATGCACCGAACTTTTCTTTGATAAATACATACTAACAGTGATCATTTGGTAAAACGCTACATACTATCATATTTCTTCAACAAACAAATATGAGTCTTGCATTTTTGTGTCATGTTAACAGGAGCAATTGAAATTTTCGGACGCCATGGTAAGAGAGCGTAGCTTTAGGACTCCAATATTTCCCGTGGATGACGTCATAACTGGATTCGGATATGCATGGTTTACGTCAACTTATAGAGGTCAGATATTGTACTAATATTCGATACAGGTTTTGTTATATCTTAATTCCTTACCAACCAATATCGAGATTATACGAGTTTTCGTTGCAGATAACATGATAAATGATTGCATGGAAAGGCGAAATTGCTCAAAATGAGCAATTTCTACTTATCCAACAACGATGTCTACCATACCGAAGCAAATCCTTAATATTCGTTAACAATCGTAATTGTCTTCTGCGACCTCTTTCAAGTTGGGACAGTCCAACAGTTCCCTCTTAGTAAAGGGTTAACGATTTAGTTTAGACACAGGCGAAATTGAAAGTATCGACAGACAACAATAATAAATTATTGAAAATGATAATCCCAAAGAGATCGTGACAAAGGTAGAAATTGGTTGCTTTCGCGACAGACACATCTTAAAACTACTACATATGGAGTAATTGGTAATTTAGTTAAAAGGTCAAGTGCTCTGTTATAAGTCGTCATTTAATAAATTATGTGATTCCGAATTATAATAGACATGGTTATTCGTTGGTTACTGGCATTTATTCTATTGTAACACTATTGTCCAATCAAATCTGTTGCAAATAAGTTAAAACGATTTTGTTATATATAAAGATTTGTGGTTTTCAATATTTTCAAAAATATTTCAGTGAAAGAATGGCCATAAGTGCATCTATCGAGGCGTATTGATATAACTTCATCGACACTACTGCACTGTATTATTGATTTAACTCTTTACAAAACGACAAAGTTTGGACTGTCCAAAACTGAAAAAGGCTGCAGACGACAATTAATATTGTAATAGAACAAGAAGACATTGATTTAATTTATGTATAAAGCTTAATGGGCAAAGGATACATTTTTCATTTTGAGCAATTTCTCATATTTCCGCAATTGTTTTTAGAGTCTTCTGGAAAAAGCTTTGGGCCTTTCAAAAAAAGAAAGAGGTTGCAGACCAGAATGGATATTGTAAAATAATATGGAGAAATTGATTTGGAAGGATATAAATCATTGTGGGCAAAAGGAGAAATTGTTCATATTGAGCAATTTCTCGTCTTCCCATAATTATTTGTATAGTTATATGCAACACACTTGTTAATTCTTGTTATTGTTTGCTAAAGGTTTATCTCTTTCCCTAATACAAGCGCCTAGGAACGCAATTTTGTCGCGCTTGGGTTCGAATCCTCGAATATAGTTAGTCCAGAGTCATTTTTGAAACGAGTATCTATTGAGAAAGAGTTTACAACACCTTATATCTAGTTAATCCGACTTTTGTCTCCTGATAAATTTCGCTGTTCGAAATCGGACGTTTTTTGCGCGTCTTCAGATATAAAAATGCGACATTTTTTTCACGAGAGAAGACATGGATACAAATATAGAGAATAACAGGTTACTGCCTGATCTTTTTGAAATATATCAGACAAGGCTAAGAATAATATAACGGCGAGGCTTGCCGAGCCGTGTTTTTATTCGTGCCGAGCCTGATATATTACAAAAAAGATCAGGCAGTAACCTGTTTTTCTGTTTATCATATCTCTCTAAGACCCCATTTTAAAAGAAATAATGAAATAAAATCTTTACGACGCTGCATTTTTTAGCAAGAATGAATATGTTATTTCACAAATGATTTACAGAGGTTTCGCTGTCAATCGCGCTACCATATCTCTAAGCCTTGCATGATAAACTTGATATTTATCCAAAACTCACATAGGCTTAATATTTTTATTTATCCTATTATTTCCTCCCGTTTTCCATTAATAATTACGAAATATTGCATTTTTTGACGATTTTGTTCTTCAGTAAATTTTTTGAAAAACCCGGGTGTGATCTAAAAATAGCGATAGTACAGTGCTCAAGTTTATACGATTTGTGCTATACTATCGATTTTCATCTGGTAAAAGGATACAATATATTACATCTTGCTATCAAATTGTTTGTTTTGTTGAATCTGATTTTATTTTACTAAAAATGATGACTTTATAGATCATTCCGAGTAAAATGACCTACATCCAAACATCGACTGATTGAACAACTTCCTGTTGAACATGACGTCATCAGCATTTACACATTCATTTTTAATGTTTGGAAAATACGTGTTTTTGCTGTTTGTGTTGCTTTCTGTGGATTTAATGTAATACATACATGGTATCAAATTGTTTGTTTTCATGAATCTGATTTATGTTTACAATTAATTATTGCTTATTTATTTAGTCTTAGTAATATGACACATCGACTGATATCAGAACTTCCTGTCGAACATGATATAAAATATATCATACAGCTTTATATGAGTCAGATATCAATGTAGAGGTATGATAAAAAATACTCTTTCATCTATTTTAAGGTAATATTATTGAAATATATTTTGTTCAGACACATTTACGAAATGAATTGGTATAAAGGCTTTTCGCATATACAATTCTTGTCTCCTGTTGGTAGGTTACCGACGCCTGTTGATCAATGGTAATCTATTTTCGTACACTACCTCGATTTGGATGTTCCCGAAAAAAAATATAGCGATGTTCGCAGCGATAAACGGACCACAATTTCCTGGCACGGACATCTTCATAAAAACAGTTTTATGGTACCTGTCCGATATGCTCCTCGGTGAAACACCCTGGTTGAACATCGACACGGCATGTAGCTTTCCGAAGCCATGGGTTACTCCACCGACTTTCAACATCCCCGCATCCCCCGTGTATGAGAACGAATATCTCGAGGATTACGTTGGTAATTATGTCAGCGACTTCTTACCGGCTGTTGTAATAGCATTCAAACAGGATGGTTGCTCGAAACCTACGCTTCGCTTTAAAATGGGCCGTATTAAGGGTGACATGTGGCCAACGTCGATAAGTAGCCGACTAGATTTCGAGGTGACAGAGCCTTGGGAATTGGCGATCCAGCACGTCGTAAGCGATACCTACACCAAGCGGTATCCTGTCTTTTTTCAGAGATCTGACGGAAATGTCACAAGCGGATTTGTTATGATTACTGATGTCGGGGTATCGGTGCCGTTCATTAAGACGTCCATTTCTGGATAGTTACTGCCAACTCGTTTTTGGAAAAAGATAAATTGTATTTTGCAAGAAATTGCTCCTTTATGGAAGATGATTTAACGCTGTTGATAAAATTCCTTAATATGATTGAAAATATAAAATTGGCAAAATCACGCATTTTTTTTTTAAATATCCCAATGTATTCATTGAAAAACCTCTGTCGTAGTTACACCAACAATAACTATGATGTTATGAAAATAAGTAATGTGTGAAAAAAAATCTTCAATTCAAGTGACAAAATGCCTGATTTACACATAACATTATTAATGGACGATATTCATTGACGAATTCCCATTTAAAAAAAAAACTGCACCAGAATACCTCTGAATCTTTTGCGACCAAAGGATATTTTAAGTTAACAGTGAGAGTTTCATTTTCTCATCAGATTATTATTTCAATATATTTCTCAACATTATAGCTTCTTTTTCTTGTTATTCAATATTAAACATATAATGTAAACATGTGCATAAGCAAGAACAAAGTAATATCACTCAGCAATAATAATGTCAAACATATTATACAAGATATGCTAGTATTTATATATTTTTTGACCTTGTGTTTTTCTTTAGATTTAAAAGTTGTTGGTTTGTGGGTTTTTTTATTTTTGCTTTTTTTGTTTGTGGTAGATGTTTTTTGTTTAAATATAAAATAATTTTAAACTATAGATGAGTTGCATAAAGTGGGGTAGATAAACAACTGGACTAGATTATGATAGTTTAATGTGTTTTCATTTTTGTTAAAAAATATGAAGTGCATCGTTGTTGAGGGCTATTTCTTTTTCAATTTGGATCTTTAGTTTTGAATAACTTATATAAAACATGTAATGTAAACATTTGCATAAGCAAGAACAAAGTAATATCACTCAGCAATAATAACAAACATATTATACAAGATATGCTAGTATTTATATATTTGTTGACCTTGTGTTTTTCTTTAGATTAAAAATGTTGTTGGTTTGTGGGTTTTTTGCTTTTTTGCTGTTGTTTGTTTGTGGTAGATGTTTTTATGTCCCCCAGTCTACACTGGGGGACATATTGTTTTTGCCCTGTCTGTTGGTTTATTGGTTTGTTTGCACAAACTTTAACATTGGCTATAACTTTTGCAATATTGAAGATAGCAACTTGATATTTTGCATGCATGCATGTATCTCATGGAGCTGCACATTTTGAGTGGTGAAAGGTCAAGGTCAATGTCATCATTCAAAGTCAAAGGTCAAATATATGGGTCAAAATCGCTCAAAAGGGGAGATAGTGTTTTCTTAAGCAAATTATCATTTTGCCTCAATGTCTTCAAGTGTTGTCTGCTGCTTATTAGTTGCTGCAATTGTCAAAAAAATACAGTAGAATTTCGATATGTCTAAGTTCAATTAACAAGACACATACTTCGAGATAACATTTATTCAAGTTTTCCGGTTTCTAACATTAGCACGTCCAGTGGGTATAGCTTCATACAGGTTAAAATCAATCCTGAAAGCTCATTGAAGAGCTTCTCGCCTAGATTTCAACCTGTATTTAGCAGTCTCTTAACTTTATTTAAATTTAGATAGAGTATGCATTTCTAATTTTAGAAGGTTCTTACCATTTATTTCGAGTTATCCAATAGTTCGATTATCCGACTTTGAAATCACGAGAGTCAACTGTTTTTAAATGTCGTCTGCTCTATTATGGCAAGGGTTAATACAAGACAGGTGCACTGAGACATGTGTTACCTTATGGATAAGCAATGGATCTATAAGAAAATTCAAAGATTGTTCATTCAGATTAATGTCTAAGACTTGTCATTTCACATTTCTTGTCAATATATCAATCTAATCAATCTATTTGTTTAGAGGTTTACTAAGCATATACTATTTGTCACTAATAAAACATACCGAAGAACTAATTTGTTTGTAAATTATCGTCGACGTACCAGGCCTCAATGTCTCAGTCGGTAGCGAGTCCCACTTCGAACACAAGGTTGTTGGTTCGAACCCTAACTCACCAAATATAATTTCCGACATTTTATAAAGTCAAAGTAATTTCACCGTATTCGATTTCAATTTTAATTGTCGTCCGCGATCTCCTTCAATTTGGGGCAATCCATGTGTCGTTTGGTAAAAAGCTAAAAGGCTGTGTAATGTATCTACAGGAATACATCATGACTTGGTATTTCACTTTCGTTTGCTCGGCTATGTCTCAGGAAGAATATCGCAACAGTGAAGAACTTTTGTCGAGATGTTCGGATTTCGATGGAAATGAACTAAAACTAAAAGTGCATGATGTGTTAACGAAAATAAGAGACATTCATTGCATTTCTAAAAAAGATCAGAGCATGCACATTTACTGAGACGGGCCGCATGAGCAAGCAGCGCAGAAAAACAGCATGACCTTCTCTACCTCGAGTGTGTAGTTGTTCCGGATTTTCTCGTACGATTTCCACGCGTCATCCTTTGTTTTCTTATCTATGTATAGCTCCAAACACAGTTCTTCATATTTCTTTTAAAAATACGGGTCCTTTTGCTATCAATGGCCGATCTTTGATACATTTACACACGCACGCAATTTGTGGCGGGAAATTTGGACATTTAACCTTTTTCGTGGACATAAACTAGTTAATAATAAAGATATAAACAAGAAGCATTTGTAAACTAATTGTTTTTATTTTCGATTATCATGAATTCTATTTAAAGTTTCCTTATTATAAATTCGGAAAATCGTTATGATAAATGAATTATAAGATTATTATATTATTTTGACCGCGTAAGAATATATTTACGTTAAATAAGCGGTCTGGACATTTAAATACCAAATATCATTCATAATTAGGTTACCGGATATGTTTTGTTTGTTATAAATAAACGGCTTGTGAATAAGGGAAATTGGAGTGGACAAGCGTAGTACATACATGAGATAACTCTGTCCATGTTTAAGCTCAACCTCCGCGCTGAGATTTGACTGGGACCAGCATAGCTGGATCAAATACTCAACCTCCGTGCAGAGATTGCCTGGAACCAGCATTGCTGTATTGTTTGTGAGAGCATGGAACGACAACTCTTCGTGGACATTTGTTCATGCTTACAGAGGGTTCTGTCCCTTTTCACAAAGTATCATTAATGTAAAAACATGGGCATATGCTGCCGAGAAGACCTGAACATATACTAGGACCCTATCATCCCCGCGAGGTAAAATGTTCTTTTGTAAAGATATCACATGTTGTCAACATAATACCAGAATATTGTTAAATATGGAGTCTAGAAGACGAAAAACACATATACTATGACCATATGATCCCAATTTGGCGACTGGTCTATTTCAAAGAAACAAAGGATGAACCTTTCACGTGTTCAATATGCGAAGGTCTATATAAAGAATAAACTGCCGTTTCTCACTGAACTAAAACTATTTATTTGTTTTTCACACAAATAAGCCACGAGCGTTATGCAGACTTTCATCACAGACAAGATGAAACGATAATATTTTCAGAACAAATATTCCGGCACAAAGGAAATAATAACATCGATCGGGCTTACAAGTATGCTGCCGCCACAAAGCATAATCAAAATGTTAAACCAGAAACGCATCCACTATTAATTGGTTGCATTAATCAGATCATCGAGATAATTGCGGGTTCTGGTGCAGAGTGCAGTAAACCAGAGTTTTACGCATATTGTAATGTACGTTGATGTATAAATAATTGCAAAATCGAGTTTATGTGCATTTGAACTGAATGATTCAGACGGTATAGCAGAGCGTATTCATAGCGCATGGTGTTTATAAACACAGATTATTGGCACACACAAGCATGGATATGACTTAAAGTGATGTTATTGTACCTCTTGCGCACAAAGAAAATTAATTAACGGTTCCGGTTGATAAGTTCTATATCATGGTGTGTTTAAATAATGTAATTATGATTTGATTTGTCTTTAGTCATGCCCGTGTAAAAGAGTTTTCCATCAAAAGTATGGTAGCCAAAAAAGACACAAACTCGGTTATTTAAATTGACTGTAGTTCTAATATTTAAAATAAAGTTGTTAAAGAGGCATATCAATAATAATTAATATATAAGTTTATTGGAAAAAACTTAATAAAAAATACCTTCTTAATGATTGCTTAGCACATATGTTTTTTTTTTCATAAACGCTAAGTAAACTATTTTTTTTTTTTTAAATTGTAAAACGTTGACTTCGGGACACTTTTCGAGGTTCTTGAAAATCAATTGCAGTAGTAAAACCTTTATTATTTATTTATCTTTTTTATTGACATCTGTTCGAATTACCGGTTTGTTCATGTGCACTATAAATAACGAATTTCCAGTAGTTTTCGTTATTGAGGTGCATTGTTATTGTATGCGTGATTTCAAATCCCACTAGAATCTTCAGACGATGTTTTGATAATTTTCTTCGATTTCAGCAGTATATTGCTGCTACTATTTGTTAAATTGGGTCTATATTAAGGGAAAATACCGTCAATATGTTCCTTTTTGAGTTCAAAAAATTTCTTGACTAAATGAATCAATACTATCAAGAAAATAATATGCAAACGTATACAATGTCTATCAAGGTTTCCAACAGGCCTTAAGAGCAGAACACATTATCATACTACATAATAATTGTGGAAACAATCACAAAACAATAACGCAATACTACAATGGTAATTATACATTCTAACGAATGCATCGTTATATTGTAGATACTAAAGCATGACAGTTTTGATATCGGCATAGTGCATTTGTTATGTGTACATCTCATAGAAAATAATGGCAAACACTTAAAAGGGAAAAGTATGTATGAAACATAAATATATAAATTACATTATTATTGTAATACATGTATCGACCGTTACATGGAAGACTGTGCCCTCAGTTTAAATGTATATGTTTTAGTTTGCATGTTTGTGTTTGCAAAGTGTATTGTGGTTTTGTTTTGTGTCAGAAAATAAGAGACCCCGAACAAGGTTTTTGTTTTGCTGTTGCAGCTGATGTTTATGTTGGTTATATCTACTTTATACAACAAATAAACCTTAACGCATGTACAATTTACGCCTGTGTGCATACATACATGCAAACGGGTACATAATGTTTGGATGGGTAAGACTTTGTTTTCATTTGTTTAGTTTTAATTATTTATACTAATTACATTTTAGATCTTTATTGTTTTCATCAATTAATGAAGCATTTTGTTTACTTATGAGTTATGCGTAAGACTGAATGAAACTGTTAAATAGAATGTGATGTTATTTGTGCATTTTTTGTTGTCAAAAAGTCTTTTCAAACATATGCCGACATTATAACTCATCATAAGAGAGAACAGATGAAGAGGTATTTCTAGAGCTACACCGTTTGGATATGTTTAAAAGCCCTTTATCGCACGACGTGGGTCTAATATATGTGTGCTAGTAATCTTGTGAACATTAACGGTTTTGACATAATGGACTTATTTAGTGTTTCTTGAGCCTTAAATGATGTACACCAATTACCGACATTCCAATTAACGAGATGAAACACGGCGGTTCATATGTAAAGAAATGTTGTTATGAGGCCCACTTATTACGCATAAACGCGATGCACTTTGAGTTATAATTTGTGACAATTCTGAGTATGTTTTAACTAGAGTTACTACTTTGATGTTAATAGTTGAACACACATATGTACTTAATGAACAGCAGATTAACATTTGAAGGGCAATATACTTCGTGGGATAGAGTTTCATATTGCTAACACGCTCTTATAAGAGGACCATAGACCTGAATTGTTCTGAGAAACGTGTATGATGTTTCCAAAATCATTTAAAAACTCGAGTGAGACCAAATTCCCTGAGAAAGTTGTATAATGATTTTACGATAACTATGACTTCTACAATGTTCGCAATTTTCGCTATGTAGTCATATAGGGAAAACGGCGCCGCCGATTGGTGGCCATGATTCTTAACTGACCAGAAATATTTTCGAACTTCGTCGAGATATCATTAAAAAAAATGTTTTGTGCAACTTTTATGGTGATTGTGCAAACATGTTACTTGTAGAGTGTTCAACAGGTTTTACTAAAGCCAAGGAAAACAATCCCCACCTGTCGCGGTCAATTTTTTACAACGTACCGGAATCATTGTTTACTATTCAGAGATATCATTAAAACAAATGTCCTGTGCAATTTTTATGAAGATTTGACACAATTATGACTTCTAGAGTGTTCGCAAATTTCCCTTAAGCCATCGAAGAAAAACTTATTATTCTTAGCAAGTTTTATGATGATTGGGAAAACTATGTTACGTATCTTTGGTGTTCATAAGATTTTCCTTTACTTTTACCTTGTTTTCGAATCAACATGACTCAGTTGCGAACTCGGCCGAGATATTACTTGCACAAATGTTCTTACCCAGTTTCATAAAGATTTGGCAATTAATGTGGAATATTAAGGTTTTCACAAGGTATACTTTGACGAAGCATGACAAACGGTGGACAAAAGGGGATCTCGAAAGCTCACATGAGCACGTTGTATTAATTAAAACATACTTAACTGTTTAACTAATGAAGCAAATATTGCTTTTTTTGCCTAGCAAACCTAGGAATAAATTAAATTTAATTGCATTTAGAGTTTCGATGTTAAAATACGCATTATTAAATGAGTTTTAATCATATGTTGTCATCAATTATCAAATGTGCTATTCGTCTTTAAACTAGAATCAATATTGTCTTAGGTGGAACAGGTTTTCTGTCTACTGTTGCATTCTCCAGAACGGGCCTATCGCCTGAATTTCTAATGGCCTAAAATAAAAATAATAAAGAAAAATGTTATGTTAACACATGTTTGAACGTGATTTGCAAAAAAACAAACTTTGTTGTGCTCTTGTGCTGTGCAATTAATAAAACGATTATGCTTTTGAATACATATCTGTTTGAACACGAGTCATCGGAATAAATCCACGTTGAAATTTATCAAACCTAACATCTCTGTGCAAATCTTCTTTTTACTGATAATTGTTTTTGTGTCTCGTGAATATTGATACATATATACAAAACATCTGAGGTCACTTTAGTTTGAATAGAAATACTTAAACTCATGATTTATTGTTAATTTATTTGTACCTTGTAAACTTGAGAAAATATAAATGTTCACTGATATATCTCTGCCAGCAGTTTTAATTTAGAAAGTGGCAGTAAAACATTAAGCATGCAATCGTATTAACTTATTTTCAAGAGTGTATAACAATAGACAAACGCATCGGAATGCTTTATAGATAATATGTTAATATTCATATGCTACAAACGTGTAAATATATTTGTGTCACATGTGTATATTACACACACACATGGAGAAGCTAACGTTCATTTAAAATTACAATTGTCTACAATATGAAAATAAAGTAGATGAATATTCAGTTAATGTGATTACCTTTTCATCTTTGGTGCAAACGAACTTGATTTAAACACTTTTAACTCTATTGTACTACAAAATCGGTGTACCAATAATTATATTAAACAGAACAATATTGAAGGGTAAATATCTTATGGCTTTTTAGTGAATGTACGCGTCGAAGGGTTCCACTTCTCTAAAATGACGTTGGACGTCCATGCATTGGTTTTTGTCGAATTCAGTTTCCTCATATCCACATACCACATATAGAAACTGTGCATATTTACTTTTATCAAGAATTTTATCCAGTGAATATAAGCAGAAGGCTAATAAACATCAAACGCAGCTGGAACTTGCATGTGGATCCTTTTTAATCATGTTTTAGTAAAGCGAATACATTCCACAAATTGGTTGCACATACATTTTCTGTCACAATAATTCCTCTCGACAATCTGATAACTCATAATCATATCGCACATTTAATACTAACTGAAAATGTTTTAAATATATTTGTATGCTGATTATCTTAAATGGAATGAGTCGTCACATAATGGAACATGCACAGGTTTTCAACTGTTTTCACAAATAATTACAGTTGTGCTCATGTTCGACAACATTAACCTCAATTCGACCTTGTACAAGATAACAGTAAAGCACTGTTTGGATGAATACATTAGTTTTCTTTCTCGAAAATGGTTAAATAGATCCAAGTATATCCCACTAAGGATATGTTGTCATTTATTCCGTGACATACGTGTATCGGGCAAACCGAGTATGACTATATGACACAATTTAAGCGTGTAACTATGCTAATACGAATGCACAAGTACCAGGCGAGCTATGCCGCTGAGCTGAAACGTATACATACTGAAGCATACATATTATACTTCAAATACGGAACAATATAATTGACTAGTTAATTCAATTTACATCCAAAGAAATTGTGTTTTTAATATAACTGTAGTTATTTATTGCCCCCAGCAATGTATAATAATCGTTCTTACTTTAAAGCATTGAATGACAAGCAAGACATGGCATGTGATTAAAATATGAAATTTATTTAAATTGTCAAAAAATAACTAATTCGTTATAATACATAATAATCTGTAATATACAATGTGAGAGTTCTTCTATCAATGACGCTATGGGCGGAAAAAATCTGAACCAAAGCAAAACCGACGGAAGCCCATTCATGTGATAAGCTTTTTCTTAGAATGACTTAATAATAAATATCTTATCCTGGTCGAAACGTACTATGAGTCTAAATTGCACAATCTACCGTTAATTTTTACGTATAACAAAGCATTTAAGAGTACCGATAATGCAGCTGTTATTGAACATTTTGACTACTGGTAAACACAAGTACCATCTTTATATACGCAGTGAAACAATTCATGTTATCAGGATTATATGAAGCCGTTCTGTCCCACAACATTTATAATATGTTACTATATTTCAGAATTGTGGAGACATTGTATAGGCAACAGTGTTAATGGTATCTGTTTAGAACAATATAAGCGTAAGTGCATGCTCTAAATAAAATATACAACAAGTTTAACATTTGTTGTTGTCAACTTCACAGTATATCCCTTGAGGTCCGTTTAGTTGAAAGCATAACATTGTCCTCTCATGGTTTCATTAATTAATCCAATATTTCTCAACTTTGCTCAAGATATAATTACGTATTATTACTAATGAAGTCTTGTCTAAAATCCTGCTATAAGCCATAATGTACGATAATACTGGGTGTAGTAATGAAATGGTTTATACCTTTTTTCTAACAGCCAGCTATTACCGATAATTTTCGATCATACTGGGTGTTAAAAACGAGGTGTGAGGTGAGTTCTTGTTTTGATGAAATATTGCACGTTTAGTTCAGTGTGATCTCATTTGAGTCACAGCCCTAGTTTGATGTATTTTTTTTTAAATTTCTCCGAAGCATAACATAGTTACATAACTTATCATAATTTGCCTTTCATATGTAGATTTCATGGTAAACAGAGCTGTTTCTTCTGAAGCCGTAAGACCTCGAGCTCAACGTAAGGTTTGTAAATGCTCAGTTAACAATAATTTTATGCAATTTTCATGCAGAATGTTTTTATCGAATACAAAAATACCTTTACCATTTTTCTTCACAACAAAATAATCATCCTTTTTAACAGAAATCATAATACGTTAATGTCAAATTATTTTATATATATATATAATTATAATTGTGTTACCATATGCAGCCCATAAACTTTGATCGTTAAGTATTACTGTCATCGAGTTGGGTTTGTATATATAGCTTGATATAACATCATTAACCTTAAAATTGCATCTTGGAATAATCGATATATTTCTTTGTTTCTGAGTTACGGTCAAGTTGCTAAATCAAGCTGATGAAAAGTCTATGACTACGATTTGAATCAACAATGATGCAATATATTGTGTGTTAAAGTAATATATTATATGTGATAATTCTTTTCCACGTATTTCTTTTAAATAGATTCACCACATGCTTAATATATTTACCAATCCCAGAAAATACCCATCAATTATCTGGCAAAACTGTAAAGTGTTCAGGTGAATCAATTTATTATGGATTCCTTATCTAGACCCCCGTCGACACCTGTTTTTTTTAACAATTGGGTTTAGTTCACTTAGTATGGAAACGATAAAATCATATGCAAAAGTTCCAAATTGAACATCGTATTTTGTACGAATTAAAAGAAATATTTAACCATAAGAGTTCTTAATAAACATTCTTGCACAGTTTTATACCTTATAATAATGTAATTAATTTCTGGTCAATATTCTTCAAAGTCACAGTTTGAAATTAGTTCGACGCATAATTTATATACTTAATACATATACATTTGCCAAGGAAATGTCAAGTAATGAGCTGTTAACAGGTTATTATTTTAAATAAGATCGACCTTAAACTACATATAGGCTATACTCTGAACACACACGCAATCATTGCGATCATTTTGGTAGAACAATTTTGCGTAATAAGTTTTGCATCACTTAAACGTTTCAAAACTCATTCGATACGCAAAGCTTGCTTAAGTATAAGGCCGATATTAAAACAGTGCCGTTTGAAGGTAAAAGGAGCATGCTTCCATTATCTAAATGAAAAGGTCGAGCAAGACAGCTTTTCGGAAACGAAAATATTGTTGTCAGATGAGTAAGGGTTGTAAACACCAGTGCTTCTACAGAAATTATTTTGAAATGGGCATTGTTACAATTACAATTTTGCGGACCGAAAAGGATTGTTTAAACACTTACCGTTATTATAAAAGAAATATTGGTTTTTAGCATCCCTAAATACATGAACTTGTTGCTCAAGCGAAACAGATTGTGTGATTATAGTTTGGTTTATTATCTTGATGTCCAGATTTCCGTTCACAATTCATCGAATTGTTGTCTGATTTCCTTTTATATAACGTTGTGCACCTTTACGAGATATTTGCACTGTTGTAGCGCTAACATATGTTGGTTTATAATCACGTGGGCTCTACGACTTGCCTAAATGTGTTCATAAGTTTCCTTCACGTGTTTGTATCGTTTGCATTAAAGGATTCTTTAATGGAGAAATAGTTGCAATAAACGTTTACAATGTATTTCAACATGTCTGTTTTCGATACCAAAAGTTATATTTACATAATTTTAGTTTCTTGACATTCAGCCATAATTAATTGCGATTAATGTTATTGCCTATCCAAATCGAAGTTTTTATGCATATTGAAGATGTATATGTCGGTAAAACACATAATCGACGATATTAAAGGCTGCTACTACAGTGGACCTGTTGAGCAACATTTACAATATGAAACTCCAATTATGTTGTAAATTATTCTATCCACACCTAATTATGTATAACGTATAGTATTCGGTTTGATATTCATATTCACAAGAACTCATTTGAACATATAGAGCGTGATTTAGAAAACACGCAAGCACGCACACACGCACTCACTAACGCACGCATTCACTCACGCACGCACGCACGCACGCACGCACGCACGCACGCACCCTTTCCCACACACCACGAATGCTTAATATTTCTAAGTATAGTACATTTTCTATACAATGCCAAGTACTTTTTCCGCACGTATGTTTCCATTTCCACTTTGATTTATGATTTTTGATAATATGTCTATAGCACCCAGATGATGAATGCCCAGATGTCACTATGATAAAATACACGACGATAACATAACAATTGAGTGGGATAACCATTGTTGAACCTTTGAAGTTATAAGTCTTGTTGGAGTGTACGAAAACATGTCGACATCTGAACATCAATTACACATTAATATGAAACAGTAATTAAATTTATGTCGTTACTGAGTGCCCCTTTCATATTTATGAAGTAGATATGCGTGTTTATATGTCTAGGTCGTTTGCGTTAGTTGTCACTTCTAAAGTGGGAAAACTTATAGCTAATAAAATACAGTGCTTAACAGGCAGCTCTTGAAGACACTCATTCCCACTTGATGAATTAGTTTATGTTATCGTTGGCGCAGATTGTCCTGGACTATCACACGATGACAAATTTGTCTTTTCTCAAAACATAATTGAAGTGAGCGATCTAGGGCCATATTGGTTCTTGTTTTTATAATGTGTCTTTTTCTTGTTTGTTTTTGTGACTTGCTGTGTCATAATGGTTGTTGGCGAATACATATATTCCCCTACATTCCGTTTGTTTTGTTTGATTGTGTATGGTGTACACATATTATTTCATTCATTTTTGTGCAATCAATCCAAGTAACACCACATGGTCATTATTTAAGCTTTATTACAGACACACTGAAGCCGGAAAAGCTTTCCTTAATATAAACATTTATATTGACTTTACCGAAAATCGACGATTTATTGCAAAGTTAATCACACACGCTGCTCTATTGGTTGTCTGATAAAGTTGGTACAATGATGAGTATAAGGTCATACCACACGTCACATACATCAGTGTACGTAGTCGTAACCATGTAATGCGGCTAATAACATTACATGCTCACGTCTAATAAACATAATTCTGTCATTACTTTGTGTTCTGTAGGGTAAGTCATGATAATAAGAGTAATTGCTGCAAAAATACGTTCTCTTGTGTGGATGTTTAAGTAGCCAATCACATTGTCATACATTTAAATCCGTTGACCAATATCTCACTTTTTTAAAATAATTTATCTTACATCAAAATCCTTAATTTAGTGTTAATTTAAATTATATGATATGATATTTGATATTAAATATGCTCAAATACAGATATACATGTGCATGTAAAGGATGAGACAGCAAATGCAGGGCTTGGTAAAAAAAAAATCGTTCAAAAACGGCTTCTGTTTAAGTGTTGCTAGAATGCCATTCATAAATTCACATTTGTAAAGCAGCCTTGCAGAAACCAACAAGATGCCCATAATATTAATCCATCAAATAACACTACGCAACACACGGTTCCTTGTAATTAACAATATATCAACTCCACTGCAGGAGTTAAATCTGGGGTAAACTCTCTAAAGGTACAAAAATAATAAGATGGCCCACCAAAGGGGTTGTTCCATTTTCCAATAGGTTTATATATTATAATGATTGTACAGTGTTTATAACGGTTGGATGCAAAATCTTGAATTATTATACAGATCAATATGATGAGTTTAACTGTTTCTATAACATTATATTTCGAATTGTATAGTATGCGTGGCTCTTACATATCTCTGTGTACCTTTCATAACGTTTATTGTAAGTTCATTACATCAGTCAGTATGTATGTTAACATTCGAACTTATAAGCGTATATAGTAATACAATCAAAATTGATTTTGCGATGATTACCTTAACACAGTACAAATCGATGTTATACAACGTATTAAACAAATCAATAAACAGTCTATGAACATTTTGATGTAATGAAGTTACCAAAGACAAATATTGGTTTTGGCAGGTAACTACATGATACCGATTCCTAACTGCTAACGAAGCAGAACAATTGCCATGTTACTATTAACCAATATTACTGCTAACGAATATGTTAGCTCGCCTGATTTTGTAATTTATTCATCTCACCACAGTTCTTATCTAAACACGAGATATTCGCGGCTCATTTCCGACGAAGGCTTTGATGTAGGGAACATGATTGAATTACATGCAGTCCTCGGTATGTATTAGCTATTAAACAACTAATATTGCGTTTACCTACTTAAAACATAATATAAATGTACTATTATGACAACACATAAAGAACATTAAGTAACTATATTATACAACATACCATTTATTTGACATAAAAATGTATAGTAATTAGCTTTACCGTTATATATAAAGTTATATATTATGGTCTATGACGGTTAACCCTCTATGTACATGTACTTCTGCTGCTATAATTTATGACATATCTATATGTCATGGTTGACGAGATGAATTCAAAACTTTGCATATATACTGTAATGGCTTACTGATATCGCTAGTCCCATTTTATAATAAAAGATATAAAACTGCTTTCAATGAAAATATACCAGACAGGAAAGAAATAGAAACGTTTATTAAAAGCATGTTTCAATTTGTTGCAGGGATAATAGTCGCATTAGCATGTTTTGTTATTTCTAAAAACATAGTGTGTTGAAGAAAATAAAATCGCAATATTGTTAATACCTTGATATCACCTATTATAGAGTTAACAAAATAGAACTGCCAATGTAATTGCACGAATTTAATAATCTGGTGTTATTTTAACGAAATGAGCTATATTTTGCTGAGAAGAAAGAAAAAGTAGTCCCGAAGAAAAATATTGAAGCAAAGATAACAAAAAGGGTAAATTATGAAACCGAAGCGGTATTTTAACAGTATTAACACTAGTTATTTAGTAACACCCCATCATTTAATTTTTATAATCATTTGTTTGGAAATCGCCATTCAGGGAAATTAGACAGATGAGCATTAAGCTGTAAGAAATGCAGCTGGCTTATTCGTGTGTAGCACGTGATTATAATTACTATAAAAACATTTAATTCTTACACTAGTATACGAGCATATTTAACATGCTAATTAAGCGTTAATGGATTCAATTTAACATATGAATATGAAAGCGCATCATGCAACCGTGTGAATGCACTGACATCACTTGAGAATGTTGTCTTTTTTCACGCCTACTGCTAATTTGTATCAACCTATTTATTAAATCATACATTAATAAACGACGGCGTTAACGAGAATGGGAACTCCTTTCATGCATCATAACTTCTTGTTTGAAAGCATGCACATCAAACGCATCTGCTAATGGTTTGTACGTTTTCAGAACTATTTTAAATAAACCAATGTCTTTCCAACTGCTTTATATTTGGACTAATTAAGTTCAAGAAATATTATCAGGATCGGAATTATTTTTTGGTTTGCTATATTTTATTCTCGAAGCATCCAGTTTTACAAGAGTACCGAAGTACAGAGATCACATATATTTTCAGATAATGTGTAGCCAATAACGTAAGGAACAAGAAAAAAGTAGGAATGAAAGAAGGGGTTATTCGAAAACATATTTAAAAAAAAGAAAACAGAGACACAAATGCGCACACACAATGTTAGCCCAAAATGTATTTGTATTATTATATAGTCTATCTCAAAACGTTTTGAATTGTTCTCTTAATATATTCAATCTAGTTTTGCTTATAGCAATCATTTCTTCAATTCTAATTCTACGCTGGAGATAAGCTTTAAGGTAATGGTTTGTTGGTTTCTGTGCATGATTCTTATTTTTAAAAATGAAAATTTTGGCCAATAATGTTATAAAAATAGCAGTTACTGATATTGGTAAATTACCATCTCAAACATTACAAGAACTTTTTTTCCGTAGGTGTTGTCAATTCCACTATGTTTATTAATTGTTCTTTCAATGGCAAAGTTAAGATTATGCCATAATGATTGTATTGTTGTGAATTCCAAAAACATATGAATACTTGAGTAAATCGTCATGCAAGAAAAATTACATAAATTTGAGGGTTTTAGTCCGCAGTGAAGTAAACAGCTATTGTTTGAAATAATTCTCATTATATATTTATATGGGAATTCTTTGAGTTTAGTATCGTTTGTAAGCAATAAAGCTTTAACAAAGATACTCTTAAAATCAAGATCTGTGTCGAAATGTGTTTCCCATTTGATAGTGAATTTAATAGTATGTGGACTTTTTAATAGGATTAATTTGAATAGGATGAATATGATTCATCAATAATATTTGTCTATATACTATTAAGTAAAACAGGTCTCCTATCGAGATTAATGTTTTCGTATGTTCACTCGTTTTTACTATTCGAACACATTTTAATGTAGAACTTGAGATGTTTTATATCATCTACTCTTTGAGGCGAAGACTGATGATTTTTCAAGCATGGACTTGAAATCACAAAGAAACAGTCACATAAAGGACTCTTTGATATATGTTATCGATTCTTCAAGTATTGATTATCTCTTGGTTTTTGAAAATAACAACCCGTGATGCCACGTATACACAACTTGTTTGGTGTTAAACGAGCTACATGACTAATACGGTGCTTAATATTATGCAAAGATAACACGCACATAATATAATCAACACGTAATTGATTGTGACGTTGTGAAATACGTGATCCAGTCGAAACATTTAAAAATTGGGAAATGGGTTCCTCCATGGTTTAAGTACGACTGGAAACACTTGCAAAATCATTTCAGATTTTTAAGTGACGTGTACTTGTTGTTACATTGAATGTGTCAGTATTGCGACATTTTGTGAAATTGTTGTTCGTTTGTTGTATACAATTTGATTTGGCGGCCTTAAGTTTGAGCTGCTAAAAATGACGATTACTGTATTTCGACTTTTAAATTTAGTTACATGTATTGGCATAGTATTGTCAATGTTCTGGTCAGTTAAGTATCTGTGTTCTGTTTTGTAACTTACACAAGTTAAACTAATAATTAGTTTACGATTTTAAAGTGAAGTGAACCAAGAAAAAAGTGTTGGTAATGGGTTTTCTCTCAAAGATTCAAGGAAAGCTTGTGATCCTACACCGACATCGACATGGACCAATATGGCAACAAATATATTATAATTCTGGAAGCCTTCATATGAATTTCGTCCAGTAAGAAACAAAGTGTATGAGTAACGTTCAATTCCCCGTGGCGTGTGATTATCAGACAATGAATAACTATCTGAAGAATGAAAACGTAGTCTATCAATAGTTTAGTGATGACAGATTTGTTATTTCCTCGGAAAAATGTTTTTCTTACTTTTTGTATCTGTTTTTTGTCCATTATTGCATTTCCTTTTGCTGTATGGTAATTTATTCGATAAAGTATTGACATTGTCTTTTCATGTTAACATCCAGTAAATAAATGATAGATATTTGCTAACATCTGTAACATTCTAAAGGACACACATTATTCTTTATAAGAATTGAAGTCTAAGATGTAAACAATAATATATGTCCCGATACTGTTTGTTGAGTTCCATGTGTCCGATCACTACTTTAAACATGAAATATACGTTAGCTCATTAACAATGTAATGTTGATTCGTAAACTTTACATGAACCATAAATTAACACATCATGTTGTACCGTCGCAATTGCGCATTTGAATTTTGCTGTAAAATATATACAAATACATATTCAAAAACATAATGTAATTTGTGGTCATTAAATAGTTTACTCCTACACTGGAACTAAAAATGAATGATAATCGTCATTTGCATTTCTGAAAAAGTTGTCAAACGATTGCAAAATAAATAACACAATTACTACATTATCAGTTTCTCTTACCATTGATAAAACGAATACACAACTTGACTCTCCAGTCGTATATACACTTGCGTAAAAAAAGACATATGCTTTAATATTGTTATCATGTTTATCATAACCAACCTTTCAATAATTATTTAAATAATCCAACTCACAATTTGGGTTCAATTTATTAACGGTGGATATCATTCAGTATCCGCTGTATTTGGTGAAATCTCCGAACAATAGTAACAATGCGATGAATTGATGTATATTTTTCATAGTCGTTGGAATATTTTTTATACTGATTTGCTTTGAGTGGTTTAATGACCAATCATAAATTAATATACATATTGAAATATCATAATATATATTCGACATTGTTTTATATGGTTCATTTACGTTTTATATTCAAGATTAGTAACGTTCTATAACTATATAATTTGATAAATTACACATGTTATGATTTATTTATCATTGTATAAACATAGATCTACGATCATAAAGAAAAGGTTCAATTTATACTAGCTGCCAATTACTAATATGAATTAAAACCCATACCAATGTAACGTCTAACTTCTGGAATAAACATCGACAAAATGTGCCGATACCAACACGTTATATCCTATTTATTATATGTATTGTTTATTTCTATTCATGTATCTGTATTCTTGTATCCGAAGAATAATGTTTGTTTTGGCACCGTTTTTCCTGATTACAATTTTTAACAGCTAATGAAAGTAATGAAGGAGAACTAGGATGTGTAACTAATGACCAATAATTGCAAACACACATGTTAACTCGCCTGATATTGTATCTTTTTAATTCATCGTTAAGATTCTGCCGATGTTCCTACCATGCGATATTTGCGCCTCAATGCCGGTTTATGCAAGTATTCTTATACCCTTAGTACAAGCACGATGATAATATTTTTTACCATTATATAGTGAACGGTTTATATGATTTATGACATGTCTTTATGTGATGTGCTACCCAACTGTTCTATAATAGTTAAAACCAAAACCTATACAACGTCGGAGCGGATTTATACATTCAGGCGGCTAGTGTCAATTAATCAAAATATTTCATAGTTTGACTAACAATAAATATTCCAGCAACAGCGTTTGCAATTAATATTTTAGACAAGTTGCAAATGCGAACACGCGTAAAACACATGTTTCAAATCAGTATGGTACACGGTTCCACAACAAGTTTTTGTTAACAACAGAACTATTTGAATTACGTAAGTAGCTATATTAACTTCCCACATCGTTGCACCAATAATAGTACTCAATTGCATATTGATGCGCCGACAGTGTATTGTTACACAAAATATGTACTTGTGAGTACTAGAAAAGCATGCCGATTTAGCAGCTTAACAAAATGTCGAAACACTTAGTTAATCAAGATATCTTTATGTGTATAACACAGATAGACTAGTTTAAATAGTCAACACCCTGCTCCGCATCAACTATATATCTATGAGTGATGTCGGGAAATAGTCTTATACAGAACATGAATATTTTTTATTTTTTTTAAGATTACGGCTTTAGTAATATGAGATGTACATTAACTTCGCATAACAGCAGTCTTTAATCGACAATGAACAATGAGCCGAATCCTTCCATTTGTTCTGAAAAACTATCTGAGTAAACAGACTGTTAAATATTTTACCTCCATTATTTACCGAATAATCAGAGATATACTATTCACCCGAACCACGGCGTCGGCATCGGTGTCGGGATCTTCCATGTTTAAGATAAACGTGCAGTATCTCCATGTCACTGTTTGTACTACATGTATTGAATTTAAACTTTACACACGTGTTGGGGGTAATCGCATGAGGTCACTGACCAAGTTCAATAACTCTGACCTGCAATTTAGAAAAATAATGCTCCTGTTATACTTAAAACATTCGTTAAGGTAAAGGTGCAACATCACCATATCACTGTTTCTCCTACAGGTAATGAATTGAAACGTCATTCATTTGTTATCGATGACTGTTTGAGGTAACTGATTAAGTTCTAAAATTCTGACCTGCAATTTAGCAAAATAATGCTCATTTTCGTATTTAAAACATTGGTTGGGGGTAAACGTGCATGGTATTTATATCAAGTCATCTGCTAAAAGCATTCCATTAAATCTACACATATGTATTTGAGGACATTCTGTGAGATCGCCTTCCAGATTATAAAACAATGATCTGCAATTTAGCAAACAATTATTTCCTTTTTTGCGCTTCTGGTTAACGTTTGCGTAGAGCTACTCCATATGTCTATATATAATACAGATAATGTAAAAAACTGTGCATATGTGTTGATGTTTTTTTTAAACATTCACTAACCAAGACGTTTGTTAAGCTATGTTGAGGGTTGCGTGCAAGATGACATTTAGTTTAAAGTTTGCGTGCAGCAAGTACACATATATGTAAATACTAGACAATCAATTGGAACTGCATGCTTTTTTTTGGAAACATCATGCGATGTCAAAAACGAACGACATTCATTCCAAACCATAATTAAGCAGAATTATGCCCATGTTTGTACTTACAATTCAAATTGAAAGTCAGGTAAATATCTACGTGCAACAACTCATATCTCTAGCTAACATGTAGACTTAGCATGGGATGCATCTGGTTTAAGTGGGGTTAATGTCTATTTTACTAAAAAGAGATTCTCATTAAATTAAGTTGGAAGTTTTGTTCTGTTATGTTGTCTGTAGTTGGTTGTGTATATGCATACCTTTGTTGTTATTGCATTTGTGGCAAGAGGGATCAAGGTTAAGGTTACTATTTATATAAGGTGACTAACAGAAAATAAACTTTATACTACCAAAGTGGAAGAATAGTCGATCGTGCTGTGCTGTCTTGCAACAACTCTTATAGTTTAATAGGTTAGTACCAAAACAAACTGGGCACATGTTTGAATTCGTTGAAATGCTTGAAAAGTTTCTATACTTTAAGCATTCTTATTAGTCCAACATATTATTAAAATTAATTACATCAATAAAGTAAGAAGTTGGTGAAAAAGGCAAACTCTTATAAACATCAAACGCAGTCTTGCAACCTCGTGAAGCGGATGATATTGATACGGATATAGTAATTATGACGTTGTTTAGAGAAGTTAGCAAAAATAAAAGCACTTTCAAAAGTACCAGACAACTGTGAAGATTTATCACTCGACGTAGTTTTTGTGTTTGCAATAAAAATTTCAATAAAATGATTGTAATACTATTTATACGAACACAAGATTATTCTGGAAATGAAAGAATTACAAGGAGCCATTACGTGTTTTTTTCTGTGATTAGAACTTAAATTATGAATTTAATTACATGATTGTTTCGCTTGACACGGTTTTATGTTCATTTTGTATGACAATGGCACGATTCATGTAAATCAATCAGTAAAGCATTCTTTCTTTAGATCATTGAACATTCTTTACTTGCCAAAACCTGTACAAAAACAGTTTTGTTACCAATCTGTAGGCAGAACTTAACGTAGCTTTTTGCGTCGGTTTAAGAACAAATATATCAACTCATCACGACACACCCATGATAACAGCAGAGGCCTTTATCAGCATGTGGTGAATCAAGGCTTCATCGATTAAGTTAATACTCCAGGTATATATGTCATCGGTGCATATGTCGTTTGAATCGGGATATGGATTCGGGTTTGTCGGCTTCGCATTCATGGTTTTACCATAGCATTCATCCAAAAATAGTACTACATTTGCTAGCGTAAAATGTATTTTAACATTAATACATAACTAAAACAGTGTCAACCCTCAGTATGGGAGCTTTCTCTAAATATTCCCGAAATACACCAAGAATTGGTTATATCAAGGTAACATACTCGACAGTGTCTTAATAAGCCTTTTGTTCAAGATGCATTCGAGCTAAAATGAGCGTGCTTAAACTTATTAAAAGACAACACACTAAAATATACACATAATACAGTGTCGCTTGTTTTGTTACAAGACATATTGGAAGATCCGGATTGTTAATCTATTTACAACCTTCTTTAAAAATGTGTTGGTAATCAGTTCATGTGTTTGTTTCTTAAATGCTTCTGATTACTTCTGTTTTAGGCTCACCTGAGCTTGAAGTGCTTAAGACGAGCTATTGTGATCAGTATAAGTCCTGCGTCCGTGCGTCGTGCTTAGTGCGATGTACAACTTCTGAAGCCACATTTATGACTAAAGACTGATAGAACATGGTCAGACTGGTTATCTTGACAAAAGGTGGGCTAAATTGAATCTGGGTCAAGTGGGTTAAAAACTAGGTGGCCGGGTCAAAGCTAAGAAAAAAATGTGTTACCGCTCTAAAAACATATTTATATCTCAATCTTAATAAAGCCCGTTTATCGTGACAATATATAGAACTATTCAAATGTGGGTCCAGTCGGGTCAAAAACTAGGTCAATTTTAAAACACACACACTGTGATACTCCTCTTAAAGCGTTCTTGTCCCAATCTTGATTAAACTGGATAAGAATTGTTATCTGAAAAATATCTAAATCATTCATTGTTTGGGTTAATTGGGGTCAGAAACTAGGGCAAACAGTCAAATCTTTAAAAAACCGCATGCACTCACTATTGAACCAACATGTATTACTCAGTCTTGATGAAATTTGACCTGAATGATTTTATTGCCAAAATGTACCGGAAATGTTTGGGGACAATGGGTTTAAAAACTTGTTAACAATTTAGAATCTTCGAAATAAAACTTATAAACACTTCAAAAGCCTTATATGTGTCCATTTTTCCGATATAAAGATGTATGTATATCATGTTCATATCTACGCAAACTTGGTAACATTAACAAAGTCACCAGGTCAAATCTTTGACAGTTGTTTCACTTTCAACTGAAAGAAATTATGGGCTTACACGGCCCTTTATTTTTAACGTTTTGTACGACTTATGTCAGCAAACAATACAGAACATGTGTTCGTATAAAAGATAATAATTTTTTGACCTTGAGTAAAAAACGTGTTGTCATGTTTTAATTCCTTACGTATAGGTTAATTTATAGCTCAAACATAAAATCAAACATACCTATCAATGAAACGCCATATGTTGGCAATTAACTTAACGGCAAAATATACACACCGTGATAAATGGTGTTTTTAAACATCACAAATGCGCATGCGTGTGTTTTAGCAACGAGTATAGGAATACAAGATTGGTATAGTGACCATCGCAATTGTCGTTACATCAGCACCTCGCCAGAAAAGAACAATCGTGAAAACTGTTTATGGCATTCCAAGCCTAAACCTTTGCTCAGAACTTACAAACAATACAATGATAAAAAACTATTATTTTTCTCCTACCATTGCTTGTGTTATTAAACAATAATATTCTACTACTAAAAACTAAAATATTAATATAAAACAGACGTACGCACACTTATTGAGAATCTCTTTTTTAAGTAGTACATACCTTAATCCCACATTCCCAAGATGCAGCAAAAGAAACTAGCACTTTAAGCAAATCAATCCGTCAGCATTCAGTCTTCCTTCTGCAACGATAAAGTACAAACGCAAGTGTTGTAATTATGTTTTAAAAACACCAAACTCCCACAAATTAAACGTCTCGTTTAAAAAAAAAATCTAAGGACATCTGAAACAGTCTTCATCCTGCAAGTCGTATAATACAAAAAAACAACAAAAACATTAAATTGGAAACACATTGCGGATTGAAATTAAACAAGCATGTGGCTGCTATCAAAATAACCACATTCACAGTTGTCGTGGTTGGGAATAATTATACTATTAAACTGGTTAGGATGTTCTTGTGTACACTGAGTACAAAACATTTGGACATAACGCACGCGAGATGCGTATACGCTCAATAATGATCGGTCTGTTAATATTGTTAATGTGATAATAAACAAATGCAGGGGCATTCCGGTTCCCCATATGTACGATTTTAACGATAAAAAAATGCCCAAAGAAACAGTGAAGGCGTAAGTATATTATAGCATGGTTATCGTTGATGCTATGTAGGGACGCATGTATGGATCTATATACATTATGGTATAAACATGTTTTGAAACACGTTTCTTGTTATCTTATCATCGGCGAAGCCTGGACAAAACACAGCATACTTTCTCATCCTTATTAGTCAGAAAAGACACTTAAATATAACAAAATGTTCTTTTTCACTTGTGTATCTACCAAAACTATATTTATAAAGGTTTACGGCTAACTACAATTTATATGGCACTATTTATTTAACTGATTAAAAACAACGTTCGTAGCCGAGAAAATCAGGCACTTTACAACAACAGTGTAGTTCTACATAATTTAAATTGTGAGTTATATATCAAACACCAATAAGTTACACGAAGAAAAACATGTGAATTTGCTAATGCTATATAATTTTACCAATGTAACCATGCCATCAAATGTAATACCTGTCGAAGAAACATTCGTAGTTTTATTGAGAAAAGACAAGGCTTACAAATTATGTAACACTTTTTAATTATTTTTAGTCTGTTGCGATCTTTTGGGTATGATCACACGCCATTATATGATACCCATGGATCTTTATACAAGTTATGTATAAACAGGACTAGCACATGAAATCCTTTATAAAGAAAAGAATCTCTCCAATAATTGTCTGTTACAACATTTGCGGCTCAATGAAAGGTATCCACATTATTAACTCCGACTTATGGCACATTGAAACAAACACCTCAATTAGAAAGTACATGTACATTCATTACCCAAACGTAAGCAGTACAGGACATGTGTTAGAGTGTTCATGACTTAAAAAAAAATCCCAGATACCCGTTTTAGAGAATTGTCCATACGGCTTAAACATCAATTATTTAAAACAACAGCATGTGTTTTATATTCACCGCCGCATGTAAACACATATAATAAGTATGTTCATTGGATCATGCTGCTAGCAGGATCAACTATACTGTGGTTAAGGACATATACATATTCGATGCATCAAACATCTAAAACGATACCGCATTTCTAACAGACTGGTTTTCTCGAACTTTATGGGCTTCCGATTTTACTTACGGTTTAACGTGTGACATTATTTAACTATATTGATAGATACATTATATTTGGTTTAACGCATTTATTAAAAACAATGCTTGTTTTAAATTAGGTTTGTTTTGCATCATTACAAGGTAGCATACGCCTGTACTTAAGATGTCAACGTTTATCATGCTATTAATCTTTCTTGCAGCTTATATGATTATCCACAAAGACAAAAATATTAGCATAAATCTATCAACATCGTAAGTTTACAGCCAAGAAATACATCTGGAGTTTAGTAATATTTGTATAACGACGGTGGCCTGAAAGATAATTCAGAATCGTTACCCTCGAAGTGTTAATCGCTCATCTATGGTAGTTCATTCGAATACACACATCATATCATGAGGAACAATAACTGTTCTTAATTGAGTTGATATTTGCCTATTGTTGATATAGTGTTGATGGCACCAACGTCTTTTTTTATCGGATTTTCCAGACATAATTACTTCAAACAATCTCTCATTATTAAACATAATGAAAACTATGTTACTTATGTACTTTTCTTTTACTACAATAATACGTTTTATTTGAAAATATCATTTTCTTAGTTGGACGATTACACTTGGAACAGCAACAGACAATGCATAACAATGCAACAGAAATGTCAGAACCTCTGACATAACACATTAACCGATGAAAGTATTCTATAAAGGCATAATATCACTCGTAAAATTACTATTATTTCTTGGCATACATCAATACCAAAGACATTAAAAACCAAAGAAATTAGTATTACATGAAATGTACATCTCGATGGTTGGTGCTTAGGTTAATTAAAAAGAAACCACATGTTTCACCAACAAAGACTGATGCATTGTAAGAAATGTTATTTCGTCCACATGCATGAAAGACCAAGAATGTTTGCATAATATGGTAACTGAGAGAGTTTGTAGACAGACAGTCACAGTTATTTGAATTTCAGAGGTAGTCTTGACAGAAACAACGAACGTGTTGCAAGGATTTTTTTTATTGTTTTGTAAAATCAGAAATTGCGTTACTCACTCACAGGTAGGAGAAATTTCCACAAATATATATCATGTACTAGGACCAAAAATCACTGTTTACCCTAAGACCAGAAGCAGGAAATGTATTCGAGACAATTCACAAAATAATGAGATATTTTCTTTCCATCTAACGTGGACAATTAGATAGACCGTATCAATGATAAATAATTCACAGGAAAAAAATTCAATTCAAACATAAATTAACAAGCGTAGTACGTTTTCAAATGTAATCCCACTATTTTATGAACGCTATTGAAAATGTGTCATGTGACCTTATTGGGCCCCGAGAATAAGAGCTTTAAAATGAATTTTATGTGATACTATATATTAATATAACATATTATTAATTTTGAATAGCCACAACATTGACTATCTTTATCGTTAATTCGCATGTACTTACTGCTTATATATTGTCAGTTTCGTATATATAACGAATAACTGGACTTATTCAAGTTATATGAAAACACTTTCTGTTCTGTTCTGTTCTGATATAAGACTCGAATAAGCACTTATTCAGATTGCATTTAATAATGCGAAAGTGACCAAAATAATATATAACAAGGTGTTAAAAATGCACCAAGGCAATTATATTACTCCACGTTTGCATTCAATGCCTCAGTTGTACTTTTTTTCAATATATCGCGAGTTTGGTTAGAACTTAAGTGTTCGTATTTATTATCAAAAGTATAAATGTATGCATACTAGGTCGGTTATTATAGAATGTGTCGATATACATTTCTCTAATATCGATATAAAGATGACATACAATAACAAAATGATACTCGTCTTCGATTGAATTTGAGCTACATATACTACATTTACGTTCATTTTTAGCGATATGTATATGTCTCCCAGATTCAATGTTGTTTAACATTTGGGACGAAAGTCTAATCAGATAATTCAAATCGATGTTTCAATTCTTTGTATAAAGTTAATGAACTTTTTCATTTAAATCATTTCGCCACAACTCTATGTACATATCAATAAGTCTATTTATAAATATAGGAAAAAATACATTTGAATTTACTGACTATGGATACATCCAAACATCTACAAAAACCAGTATTTTTAAGCAGGTCCCGAAGTTTGGTTATCCAATTGTTACATCGTATCACATTTTCAGCACCGTTTCTCATATAACATAGTGTGCTATATAATATACAATCAGTTTGTTTAACAGTATACAATTTTATAAAATATTTTATAATTTGTACATAGCGATGTATATTTAACGGATATCGCCATAGTTCCTCATATACTGCTGAATTGGAAGTACTAATTTTGACACAAATTACTCGTTTCAAAAACCTCATATGAGCTCTTTTAATATCCTCAGCATTTGAAAAATCCCAAACCTCACACGCATAACACTTGACGTAATATACGAATTAAACAAATCCAACATTATTTAACAAGGAGCATACACGTCTTTGGTGATTTTAAAAAGTGACCCCATAGCCTTTATGCCTTTATCTGATAAAATGTGAGTAGTTTGTATAAGTGACCCACCACTTGATAATCCATGGCGCATTTATCGGAATCCATGGCGCATTTATTGGAATCTATGGCGCATTTATTGGAATCCATGGCGCATTTATTGGAATCCATGGCGCATTTATTGGAACCCATTGCGCATTTATTGGAATCCATGGCGCATCTATTGGAATTAATGTTTTAATCCAATAAATTTAAATCAATAGTAAATACTACGGGTATAAATCGTCTTAAAATAACTTATATGAAAGGAATAAGTAAAAGCATTTACTGAACAAGAAATAAAATTGCTTTGTGGTGATTCCTTAAATTATTGTGTTTTAGTAAAACGATAAATTTTACACATTTGCATGCGCGCAAGCGATTGCAAAATATTTACTTATATTCACTTTACTAAGAAAAAAATAATTACCATGTATTACCTCGAAAGAAAACACATATATTCTATACATTGATATGTATACTTATGTGTTTATTTAATGTATCAAACAAGAATCATACAATTTGCTTCAGTTGACTGTATGTCCGTTATTAGGGTGTTTTGCAAACTATATTATTCTCACATACAGAGAAATTTTTCATTATCAGCGCTTATGTAAAATACAAACTATAGTATTCTTCATTTCAACTTAACGTACGTAAATACATGCACATAGTAATACTCGATGTTTTTCGAACATTGTATAATTTATACTTTGTTTTTGTATAAAAGCATGGCTAGGTCTAATAATCAAAGATACGTGTATATGTTGGTTGCAATTAAACTTAGTATCAGTTTGTATCATTATAGACTAGGTATTGTATGATCGTTGTACGCATACATGTTAAACATGGAGGCTCGGTCTTGAGATGTTTTCTTTAATATAACTTAAAAACGTGAAAACACGTTAAAGAATTTGGGTTTTCCTTTTGATGTCTTATAATGAATGTCAACAAAAACGTTAACTTACATGCATATATTTGGAATAAAAATCAATTCAACGGGAATTATCATTGCAAAGAGGCATGACCATGTAGTGTTTGGTTGCCCAGAAAAATGTGCATGATCACCAAGTCTGTTTAATTTTAAACATTTAATAGACTGCGTATGAATATCATTATTCGATGCATTTCAGTTTATATAGTCAATGGTTAACATCGTTTCCTCCTCAAATTGCACATGGATTTCCCTGCCGTCATAATTATTGTGTGAGTTCGTTTAGCTTGCAGATAAACGCCTAGACAATACGCACATCTGGGCACATAATACATGTTAATTCCATGACACACAAGTCAGCATCTTAACATCAATAACTTATGGAAAGGAGGCAGAAATTATGGTGATGTCGTCCCTAAGTTTATCTTACGTTCTGTTAAGTACCTAGGTGCTATATTGGACCAGTTCCTGTCTGGTGAAANGTGTTATCCTTGGTATTGTGTGTGCATTCCATGGTTTGCTATGTATATTGCTGTGATAATATATTTTATATTGTCTGCATAATGTAGTAACTATGTAATGTTCATATTTTTACCAAATACAATCAATCAATCAATCAATACATAAGGCATGTTGTCGATCATCATTTGGTAGCATTAATTTGAATATGGCTTCTTTGGTCCGGGTCATAAATAATCTACTCGGTCATCGAGACAGGATAAGGAGAAATATTTGAAATTGTTTTGCAATATTTCAGATAAAGAAAAGTACGCACATGCTTTGATACGCTGAACAATTATTGTGTTACCTTTAAAGTTCCATGACCGTGGTGTTTTTTTTTCATAAATATTACGATTGTGTTTCTCAAGAAATAAATTTACTTGTCGGCATGTTTATTTCAGTTTACGTCATAAGTAGCAAAAGTAAGCGTATCATTATTGTGTTCACCAGACAATGTATTGTAGGTAACTGTTATTGATTGTTATTTAGTAAACAGTTTTGTGTATGCGTGATAAGCGATATAATATAAGCGTTATATACCAAGATGAATAGTACCTATTTGGCTAAACATAAAAAGGAAAACAAAATTGAGGACGGACAGACGGACGGATGAGTAATTAGAGAAATGGAGTGACAGACGGACAGACGGCAAACATATAGTTAATATGCGTACCTATTTTTATGATCATCTACTGGAGAAATTTCTTGAATAAACCTCACATAGACCCTAATAAGTGCTCCTAGTTTCATCTTATTATCTTGGACACTTGAGTAATCGACGGAACTTTCTTGCCGCCAGACGCGTACTGGCGGACGGACAGAGAGACAGACTTACAGACAGACGAGCGATGACTGTGATACAGAGAGTAGACGTATAGTCTATATGTTTTAATAGCATCTATCATATAAACGTTGAGCAATTTAACCAACTCGTAATTTTATATGTAAATCATCTAAGCCATATTGGAATGCATCACGCCGGTAACAACTGATATAATACGAGAAAAGAAACATAGAAGGATATTAAAGATCAATTTGTTATAAGATTTATATTTACACTTGTTTTCAGATTTTCTATGTTCCAGAAATGCATGATGAGGGCAGATATTTGTGCTGCACAATATCACCTGATGTGATACAAGGAAACAATATCTTTGCTGGAAACAGATGTTGATGCGAAACATAAAATTTATATAACTCATATCCGATTTTTTGTATTCCAAGAAGATTATTTTCTTCAGGATATTTTCTTATTTCTCTCTTGATGCATTAAGTGTTACTTTTACTTTGCATTAAAGATTTATAAGAAGTAGGGAAAGAAATAATTGCACCATAAAACAACATCATTTACATGAAAAATGGGGGTCAGAAATACAAAAATGTACTTAGTAAATATAATATTGAATCAGCACCTTCTACATCCGGTGAAAATGCTAACACTCATTTTTTTCCGTTTTGTAGCCATGTTATCAAATATATCTCATGCGTATTTTCATAAATTGTGATAATCTCTTGGTTTGGATAATAACATCCTTAGATTCCACGTTGACACGACCTGTTTTCTGTTAGATAACGACTTACATGAAATATACGATGCCAATGTTATGACAGGATTAAACGCTGATCATAGACCTACATAAACAGGACTTAATTGAAGTTGACGTCGCATGCTACGTAATAGACCTGAACACATATAATGGGCTAATTGAGTTTATTAGGTGCCAATAACTGAACCATGCGACCGGAAACATGAATTATGTAATAAAATAGTGTTCAGTCGTGTATACTTTAGACATTAGACTCATTCAGTTGCATTATATTAGTCTAGTATTCGTCTTTGTAAAGAAATTATTAATTGATAAATTATACTGTTTTGTTGAAACGATTAACATCAATCCGCTTAAGGTTAATTTATTTTCCTCGTTCGGATTTATTAAACTAATATATTATATCATCGCATTTTTGAAAATAATGATACTAACATATATAATCTTTATTCATAGTGATGCTTTATGGATGATAATCAACACCTTTTTTTGATTTGGTTTTAAAACATCCAAAACAACTCAACCCTATGAAAAACTATACCTATTCGTTCGTATGATAAGTGAATAAGGGGCTAACCCAGAGGTAATAAGTAACTTCCGCAATATTTGAGACTGTTTTCATAAGATAGTTATTGCTACTTATAGACAGCATATGTGGATTGACTGAACTTTTACAATGGTGTTATACAAGATACTTGATGACATCTTTTAATTACTAGAACCATTGGGAAGGTTGGCCTAAATACAAGTGTATAGTAATTTACCGTTTTATTTCTAACATATAACTATAGTACATAAACGCCATTATTAGCTATTATTTGTAGAAAAGACAATCCGTAAGATCCTAATTGTACATTAATGATGTTACGAGAGTTCGTTATTTAATGTTTAGTGCTCACAATTAAATCGTTTTAGTAACAACTATTCTTTTTAAAAGTATCCTTCATAAAATATCTTAACAAACATTCACAAATTAATACAGTGAGGTATACAAATAACTCTCCACAAAACGTTTTTGTCTAGGGATCTGACAGAACTGCACACATCAAGATACGTTCCCGAAGTAATCCCATGCGTCCGTATGATACTTCATTGCCATTCTATACAGGATATCTAGAAAACTTACCTAATTTACAATTTAATCAGTCATAAAAACAATCTGTTGATTTCGAGAAAAAATACGAGTAATCACCAATTAAATATCTGAGATTTGAATTTTGTATATTCGTGTTTCCTGGATCATAATGTTTGTTTTTCAAAGATTAAGAGCTAATTTTCTCAGTTGAATGCGAAACAAAATTCACGGCATTACCCCATAGGTAAACAAATATCCTCTTTATACTTTCTTCCAGCAATACATTTTGTCTATAAATCGATTATCAATATACAGGTTATACGTAGAGGTATGTTAATAAAAATCTTTACAAATGAATATATAAAGAACACTTCTAAGTGCTGTTTGGTTGTTGCCCAGTCAGCCATACCCGTATAATAAACCGAAGTCGAATGCTATTGATATAGAGATAGTTGTGACTTTCGATATCATGTGATATCAGACGAGTCTGATATGTCGAAGGAAAAAGCGGGTCTTGTCTTCAACATTTCTTGACGAAATAAATACTTTTTTTCGTGTTAAGACTTAATGAAACAACCAATATAAACACAATGTGAACATCCAAAGGCATCAGCAGGACATCAATCTTATAATTAATCTGAACAATGAATTCGCCCAATGTTAAGCAAAGGTGTGGTTTGAGTTTTTTCTTTGGGAACACGTTGCTCTCATTAACAAAACATTAACATTAACATTAACAAGAATCGCGTTTCTATACATGCATTAATTGCATAACCAAGCTCTTCCTCGTATACTGCAGATAACCATTTTATTTGTAGGAAATACAGTTTATGGTTATTACATGTTCCTTTTATAAGCGGATGTAGCATTTGGCAATTACAGTTCGTATACTACGGTGCCCGTAAATATTATCCGTTCAACGCAGAAGAAAGTTCTTTATCAAGCATTTGTTGGGTTTAATATTCATAACGGATCATAGTTCAATATGACCATATTATTGAATTCTTTGTAAACAAATTGGTTTAGAACTCTTAAATAGTTTTTAACCGAAGCGCTGTATTATACTATTGTTTTGACAATGCATGCACAGTGAAAGGGTGGCAACTAAAAATAAAATGATATACGACATAATGATCGGTGCGTTCTCTGTTATAACGCATTATTATTATTATTATTAAAATAATAATAATAATAATAATAATAATTATTATTATTATTATTATTATTATTATTATTATTATTATTATTATTATTATTATTATTATTATTATTATTATTATTATTATTATTATTATTATTATTATTATTATTATTATTATTATTATTATTATTATTATTATTATTATTATTATTATTATTATTATTATTATTATTATTATTATTATTATTATTATTATTATTATTATTATTATTATTATTATTATTATTATTATTATTATTATTATTATTATTATTATTATTATTATTATTATTATTATTATTATTATTATTATTATTATTATTATTATTATTATTATTATTATTATTATTATTATTATTATTATTATTATTATTATTATTATTATTATTATTATTATTATTATTATTATTATTATTATTATTATTATTATTATTATTATTATTATTATTATTATTATTATTATTATTATTATTATTATTATTATTATTATTATTATTATTATTATTATTATTATTATTATTATTATTATTATTATTATTATTATTATTATTATTATTATTATTATTATTATTATTATTATTATTATTATTATTATTATTATTATTATTATTATTATTATTATTATTATTATTATTATTATTATTATTATTATTATTATTATTATTATTATTATTATTATTATTATTATTATTATTATTATTATTATTATTATTATTATTATTATTATTATTATTATTATTATTATTATTATTATTATTATTATTATTATTATTATTATTATTATTATTATTATTATTATTATTATTATTATTATTATTATTATTATTATTATTATTATTATTATTATTATTATTATTATTATTATTATTATTATTATTATTATTATTATTATTATTATTATTATTATTATTATTATTATTATTATTATTATTATTATTATTATTATTATTATTATTATTATTATTATTATTATTATTATTATTATTATTATTATTATTATTATTATTATTATTATTATTATTATTATTATTATTATTATTATTATTATTATTATTATTATTATTATTATTATTATTATTATTATTATTATTATTATTATTATTATTATTATTATTATTATTATTATTATTATTATTATTATTATTATGTTGCCTTTCTATAAAAGATGCATGCAGTTGTGTAATGTACAATGTTATCATTTATGAAAACAACCCGTAATATCTGATTTTGAGAAGAAATACAAGTTATTACCAATTACATATCTGATCTGTGGATTTCGTTCTTTCCTGTTTCCTTATTCGTTATTCTTGTGGTTGATAGATGAAGAACCATAATAGTTACCATCGTTGTCTCTAATTGTACATCGTGTCATACACATACAAATACGTGAAAAGTAAATGATGTAAGGCCGATATGTTTGTAAAACTATACAAATCATCGTCAATAAAATGATACAAATTATGCCTATTAGCGAAATGGGATGCACAAAATATAATGAGCATAATATGCCAATCACGATGCGTACGCACTGCTGTTTTGATTTATCCTTTCAACAAAATGCAGTTATATTTCACTTAGCTCTGTTCTTTCAGAGAGTGTAATTAAATATGAGTGTAAACTTATGTGAATTTGGAATGAATAATAAACACGAGCAGTATATGAATATTAAATATTTTGGAGGTACGCATGAATGTGAATTGTAGGAGAATTTGTATAGATATGAACAATGAGATTGGCGTCATGCCTTTGCCTGAAACCTTCAAACATTAATTATTGACTCACTTTAAAAAAAAATACGTCTTAACTTACGACATATTTACGCCTCTTAAATAAGGTAGTGATATTGTTTTATGCTGTGAAAACCTTCACATATTATAGATCTAGTCTTTATTCCGTCAATATCTATATTTCCTATAATTCAATTACCATTATACATTGTACACGTGTGCATTCTTTTGCAAGTTTATACACGCATATATTATAGATGATTGCAAATGGATCTCTTTTTAAGATCGTCTTCTCATAGAAAGTGTGTCACTGTCGGCTTCCTTTGAAATTCATGAGTAACGTCTTGTTGAATGTTGATTGATTTTTTCAGTGATAGTGTTATTGATTTTTAATTTATTAGTAACACAAATAAAATATTATTTAATACAATTAAACAAACAAAACCCTATACACAGAACATAATTATAATTATTTTTGTATTATACTGTAATCTTTACCTCATTATAAACGTAAACACAATCACTTTGCTCGGCAAATATGTTAGCCTAGATAATTCGTTACAGAACATTCGATTTTTTAATAATTGTTGTTTGCTAGCGTTGATTTTTGTTTTGGCATACTTACATTTTCAAGGTAAAATTATTAAATAGCATAACTCCATTAACAGCTTTTTTTCGTTGCTTATGGGTTGGTGGAATGTGACTCACAATTTCCATACTGTAGTAACATACACTATGATTGTAAGATGTCTTTGATTCTCGTGTACGAACATTCTTTTTAGTAAGTTGAATACATATTGGGATACCATTATTTTGTCATATTTAAATTATCCATACTGAATAATTAAAATAAAATAAATTGTCCTTCCATATCGTCAACGATAATCGTGCTATAATCAATTTACTCCGTCACTGTTTTCATGGTCTTCATTTTGATCGTTCACATCTCAGGAACAGGAATACCCCTGCATTTTTTCTCATTTTCACATTTACAATATTAACAGACCGATCATTATTGAGTGTATACGCATCTCGCGTGCGTGATGTCCAAATGTTATGCACTGAGTGTACACTAGTACTCCCTAACCAGTAAAAATGGTATAATTACTCTCAACCACGACAACTGGGAATGCGATTATTTTGATAACAACCACATGCTTCTTGAATTAAAATATGGTTTGTGTTTCCAATTTAATGTTCCTGTTATTTATATTATACGACTTGCAGGATGAAGACTGTTTCAGATGTCCTTATCTTTTTTTAACTAGCTGTTTATTTTGTGTGAGGCTGGTGTTTTTCAGAAATAATTACAACACTTGCCAATGTACTTCATCGTTGTTGTGGATTGATTAACGTTAAGTTGGTTTATCTATATTGTATGTAGGTCTTTTCTCTATAAATAATAATTTATATATCATTATTTTATTTTAAAATAAATGGTATGAGGTGATTTTTTGTTTGTTTTGGCATGTCATTAACAGTTTTAAAACAACACTCGTTCTTTTCTTGCAAGGTGATGAAGCTAGAAAAATTGCGTACAGTAAAATTGCGTTGGCCAATCTTTTATTGCTATGACTATCGCTATTTAAAATGCATGCGCATTTATATCGCCTTTTGCGATGCTTAGAAAACACCTTTAACACGGTGTGTATATTTATCCGTTAAGATGGTTGCCAACATATAGCGCTTGATTGACATATATATTCGATTTGATTTTTCTTAAATTAGACAGTAGGTTTAAAACATGTACACATTTTTTTTCAGAAGATTAAATTGTATGATTTTTTTATGAACGCATGTCCTGTAATGGTTGATTACAGAAGTCGGGCAAAACTTGAAATTACAAAGGGTAATACAAGCTTTTAAGTGCTAACGAGGGTTCAAGGTCCAACACGTCTCATAGATTTGACCTGGTGACCGTTTTTATTTGACCCAGTTTTAAATGGCATTTGATAAATATACATCCAACTTTTCATCGTAAAAAAAGGACTCAAATGCGGCATATATATATATATATATATATATATATATATATATATACGTTTGTTCTAAGATGCTATATTCTTACCTAGTTTGTTAACCCATTCTTGCCAAATTTAGATAAGCATTGAGGTCAAATTTTATCAAAAGTGTACTAAATGTAGATTCAAAGAGTGATAACAATGCTTTGGTAAGATTTGACCGTATGGCCCACTTTCTTAGTGTTGACCCTGTGTTTGACACCACCAGGTCCATTTTTGAATAGGGGCTATATATTGACCATGCTTTTTCGAGATTGGGTTATTAATATGGATTTTAGAGCGCTAACACAATTTTGTTCAGATTTCACCCGGTGAACTAGCTTTTGATCACCTTGACCAAAGAACTGTATAGGGAGAAGATAGTGTTATTCTGGTTTAAAATTTTCTATTGCGCTTGCTCATATGTGTATTTGTAAATACTCACATAGATTAGACAAAGCCATTAAAAATGTTTGTTTCAGCTTTGTTGTACAACTTGAGTGATGTTGACATACCATAGGGAATTGACTCCGTTTGTTGGTGTATAATTGTAATGGCTTTGTCAATGCATTTAAATAAATATTAACTGACATTAATATGGTCTAATTTGTATGGTTCCTATAAATTGTTAGACTATTAGTGTAAATATATATATATACATTTTAATATTTAGTTTTTAATATAAACTGATATGAATGATCTTATTGATATTAATACAATATTTGCAATATACACTTCTTGCAACTCGAATACATTTATTAATCTTAAACGTTTTTAAATATTTATGATTGCATTGTGTTTTTAAGCATAAGAAAGTTTATGTTATGTAATATAATGATTGTGTCGAGTGCTCACAGGTTCTCTCCGTATAGCCATCGCAAACATAAAACTTTTAAAATTGCATAGGATATTCAACTGTTTTTTCTGAAAACCTCTTGCCTACCGAATTGCACATCGAAATTTATAACATAATAACGTTTACATTAATTGTGTTTAATTACAGAAATAACATAGTAGCACTATACTAATTCAATTAATTCAAAGGTGGTAGGTGGTGGTGGTGGTGAATGGGTTTGCATTTTGGCATTTTCTTTATTACTATGCACTTCCACTTGTTATTTCAGCAGTGACTAGTCTGACCTATAAACATGTCTATACACAAGTCTGAATACATAGCAACAATAAGCCTCGGTCAAATCCCACTGCAAGACGCAGACCGCGGAGCAGCCGTTCGATTTTAGATCGCAAGATAAATTCATGTCGTACACAAGGTCACCGTGAGGCCGACGCGTGGTTACCTAACGATTGACTCACGTTTGTTGATTTGCAAAACGATTCAAGTAGGTCTGCTAATGATTCGTTTAACGTGCGTGCATTGTGCCTCAGACTTAATTCTTACATGCGTTAATCGTCTGACGCGAGGTTGATAAAGTATGTTTTCAAGTTCGTCACGACTGTGCACCCTCGCAAAAATGCTATGCATAATGTGTATAATTTGTTGAATTTAAATGCGTGTTTTGTTGGGTCTATTAACGTTTTGATGTCGAATAATGCCACCTCGTGGATAAACGATGAAAAAAAAAAAAAAAAACTTGCTCATGTCGTAGATTTGCCCGACAAAATTTCTCGACTTATTTGAATGAGTTTGGGGCAACTACACATGGGCGTCATACGGCCGACGCTCGTTGTCGCAAACATCTCGACGCAACATAACTTGTGAGTGGATTGTTCATGCAATCCTTTCCACGGCTATTCTCCCCCTACCTCTGATCCAAGAAGGACATTTGTTATTTACTGGTATGTGCAACTATGTGCACTTAGTACTGGTAAACCAGCTATCTCAGGAAAAGTGTGAATTGGTTAACTGACCGCCGCAATGTGACTTAAATATTGTTGAAAAGGCGAAAAATCAAACTAAAGAAACACATAAAAGCATGTGTGCATTTTGCCATGACGTGTGCTGCTATGCGATAAGGGATCGGGATTATACATTTAAGCGTGATCACCTACGGCCAAACTCATGTACCGGTAGTTCGAACGTGCCTTGTTTTAATAACACGCAAATTGCACGAGACAATGCAATTAATTGTATATACCTAGGGGAATAACTATGTCCGTAATCGATAAGAACATTCGAAGGCGGCTGACTTCTGCCATATCGGTCTGGCTTGTTGGCGGGTTTGAACAAGATCGACAACACTGAAGAACGAAAAAGTTTAGCCGCAACAACGAAAAAAGGCATCAATACGACAATACGAATTTTCGCCGTTTTTGTCGTTTTGGCGTATTGTCGTGTTGCTCACTTTTAAACCCGCTAATACGCAATTACGATATGGCAGATATCAGACACCACAACATTCAATACCAGATGTAAGTTTTACCACTAAGGAGAAACTAATTTATTGAAGCAATTACATTAATACGACATTTAATTTATTATCGTACGTCGTTAGCTTTTAGCATCCCTCTAGGAATAGTTAATTGTTCAATGCAAAAACCTGTAGGCTATGGGGCTGAATATTTTATTACAGATAAAGTGATCTGGTCCGATACTAAGGCTTAATTGATTGTGAGCAATTATTTTACCTTCGCATAACGGATCTATACATAGCTTGAAATTTCAAAACGTTATGGTAAAAAGTGAATCAATTGAATATTTCATGAATTAGAATAACTACAGTATATCAGTTTTCCAAATAATTACTTTTATATAATCATAAAGGTGTGCATAGAAGAAAATAAAATTGCACGTTTTTACACTAAGACGTAAGAATTTTGCCAGACTAAAACATAGCAGGGGGAGGGGACCTCAAAAGAGACAGGGTGACCTATTTGTTGAAAAAAGTTCGGATGGTAAACTTTGTTTATTGTATGTGCCGTAATTGTGCTGTTCCCACTTAGGTACTTGCATGCAGGCATCCATTCTGGATATATTTCAGGAAGTATGTTCCTTTTTTTTAAAGTTCATGCTAACACCAAGCAATACTGTTTGTAACTTTTATAAAATCGACAAAAGGCAATACAACACGTTGGTTGTGCCTGTATTTATGATAACATTGACAATTGAAAGAAAAATCACAAAAGATGGATCATATTTTAACAGAGTTTGGCATATATGTGACAGGGGTGGGTCCTTGTCATTTTTTTTATCTTAATTCCTACATATACCTGTATACTAGTAATTCCTAAATATTATAAAAACATATATATAATGAAAACCATCAGCTGACAAACATAAAATAACACTTCAATACCAGCTTGGAGAAAGAAGGAATGCTCCAGAGTGCTGTTGTATTTCTGTTGTTGTCTGTAGTATTTCTGAAATGACGAAACATTCCTTCTCGTGTCATCTCCAATATGCCCCTGTTGAGAAGCAGACCGAAAGTCAATTGTATAAACGGTGGTTAATTTAGTAATTAGATTACCGCAGATAATTATCCGTCGTAGCGACGCTGAGGCAAACCGAACAGGTATTGTATAAGTGTAAACAGTATTTACCAATGTAAGAATTATAAACAGTCGAAACTCGTTATTTGAAAGTCGCCGCATTCGAGCAACATGTTTGAAAATAACGATAATTCGAATAAGGACATTCATAGGTAATCTTAAAAGACTTACTATCGCAGTAGCGTGGATATGCATGCCTTAAAGGGACCTGTTCACATTTTGGTAAATTGACAAAATTGAAAATTGGCCATACACGACTATGTGTTTGGGCGTTCTATATGTCTATAATCACAATGTGTTCCGTTTATTTTGTTATTTCATTTTATTACAATGTGGTTCAGTTATTTAAATGTGACACATTTAAACAAATGCGTAATCAATGTACATATATAACACATAAATATAGAGGAACTTGCCGTTTACAAAATGCAACACAAAATCGCTTTTTAAAATGCTGTTGGCAAAAGCCAATGTTAGATATCAAGAAACTAGTGCGCCTTATATATGTATGTTTTTCATTCCAAACTTTAAAAACTAAGATCTGTTCGTCAATTGAGTTAACTAAATATGTCGTTTTCGGATAGTAGTGGATTATTTAAACGTTTGGATATTCCTGTACCTGTAAACAATAATTGCATCAGTACATACAATTAATTACTTCTGGTACATGACACAATAACAGTGCAGTCTAAACTTTATCAAGAAATAATAGCCACCAGGTTTAAAGATCCCACAGCTGTACAAGAGGAAGCTTGTATAAACGATTGCAAAACACTATGGTACTAACCAGCCCCAACAAAACTGCCACATCATTTGTTAAGTTATTAACTCATTATTAAATTAAGAGATAAAAGCTATATCACACTTTTCGTCTATAACTTAATTGATATTTGGTATAGATGTATTATTGATATACATACAGCCAGTTTATAATTTGCATAAGTATTCACAATTTACATTAACATGATGCATTTGTCTGCACAGTGAGTACTAGAGTCTAAGTGCTGAGGAAAAGTGTTCTTGGAGTGCACCCTAGAAACCATGATGTATAATTGCCCAGCCGTGTTTCGTTGTTTACGCCAGTCTTAACTATCTTCATCATTGAAACTCACGTTCGCTAAAACATATATGTGTCTTGCTATATAATGTTGGGGTAACGGAATATAATTTTGCTCGTGTGATGCGCTTTATTGAAATTGTGTAACATGGTTGTAATTCTCAGCTAGGTGCGTGTGACTAAACGATGCATTATTAAGGTAAATATTTTACACATCGCTCTTTTTTCACTGCTGGCGAATAAATACATATCGATTCATATGAATGTTTGAGCAGCTTGGCTTACATCATGCTGAAGGAAAACCTATCTACGTGTACGAATAATGGGACATTTTTGGATTACGGCAGACCAGGTCATGTTTCTATCCTGGCTTGTTTGGTGTTGTTAATTGTTTTAACTATTTTGTTTAACCTGTCGGTACTTGTTACCATTAACAGAGACAAACGCCACAAGCAAAACACTCGATGTCTACTGTCGTCAATGGCATGCGTGGACACCTGCGTCGGAATAGTCATCATGCCCGTTGAAATTGCGATCCTGTTTTATGACGTGGCTGCAAGTTTTGGATTACGATTTTGTGACGTTTTGAACAGTTTGGACGTTACACTTTCGTCCATGTCAATTTTCCATTTGACGTTGCTTACGTGGGAACGTCACGTCGCCATCTGTAACCCTTTTGACTATGCGTTTATCTGCAGCAAGAAGCGTTTGGCCATTGCGTATACAGCCGGCTGGGTGACCGTGCTCGCTTGTTCCTTTGGCACCATCATGCCAGGATACCAGTTGATAGGTGTGGAGGCACGGACACTTGAGTGCCAGAAGGTCAAACCAAAGTGTGATCTTATTGGCGGAATATATTTTGTTATTAGTTTGTCAATGATAACATTGGTGTTTCCTATTGTTCTTATTGTTTTCTTTAACCTTAAAGTGCTGAATTATATTCGCAAGACACGACGTGCGCAGAACGCCTTGAAAGAGCCTGGAGAAAGCTTCAGCAAGATCCGCCATGCCCGCGTTACCGTTACAATTGCGGTTCTCAATGGATGTTTTCTTTGCTGTTGGATACCGTTTACAGTGGTTAACGTCACAGATGCCGCTAGAGGTCAGATTGTTCCGGCCATTGTTGCCACGATAAGCCTATGGCTGGGCTATGCGAATTCAGCCATGAATCCGTTCCTATTTTTGCTTCTTGAAGGAAAGAACTGTATAGGGAGAAGATAGTGTTATTCTGGTTTAAAATTTTCTATTGCGCTTGCTCATATGTGTATTTGTAAATACTCACATAGATTAGACAAAGCCATTAAAAATGTTTGTTTCAGCTTTGTTGTACAACTTGAGTGATGTTGACATACCATAGGGAATTGACTCCGTTTGTTGGTGTATAATTGTAATGGCTTTGTCAATGCATTTAAATAAATATTAACTGACATTAATATGGTCTAATTTGTATGGTTCCTATAAATTGTTAGACTATTAGTGTAAATATATATATATACATTTTAATATTTAATTTTTAATATAAACTGATATGAATGATCTTATTGATATTAATACAATATTTGCAATATACACTTCTTGCAACTCGAATACATTTATTAATCTTAAACGTTTTTAAATATTTATGATTGCATTGTGTTTTTAAGCATAAGAAAGTTTATGTTATGTAATATAATGATTGTGTCGAGTGCTCACAGGTTCTCTCCGTATAGCCATCGCAAACATAAAACTTTTAAAATTGCATAGGATATTCAACTGTTTTTTCTGAAAACCTCTTGCCTACCGAATTGCACATCGAAATTTATAACATAATAACGTTTACATTAATTGTGTTTAATTACAGAAATAACATAGTAGCACTATACTAATTCAATGAATTCAAAGGAGGTAGGTGGTGGTGGTGGTGAATGGGTTTGCATTTTGGCATTTTCTTTATTACTATGCACTTCCACTTGTTATTTCAGCAGTGACTAGTCTGACCTATAAACATGTCTATACACAAGTCTGAATACATAGCAACAATAAGCCTCGGTCAAATCCCACTGCAAGACGCAGACCGCGGAGCAGACGTTCGATTTTAGATCGCAAGATAAATTCATGTCGTACACAAGGTCACCGTGAGGCCGACGCGTGGTTACCTAACGATTGACTCACGTTTGTTGATTTTCAAAACGATTCAAGTAGGTCTGCTAATGATTCGTTTAACGTGCGTGCATTGTGCCTCAGACTTAATTCTTACATGTCTTAATCGTCTGACGCGAGGTTGATAAAGTATGTTTTCAAGTTCGTCACGACTGTGCACCCTCGCAAAAATGCTATGCATAATGTGTATAATTTGTTGAATTTAAATGCGTGTTTTGTTGGGTCTATTAACGTTTTGATGTCGAATAATGCCACCTCGTGGATAAACGATGAAAAAAAAACAAAAAAACTTGCTCATGTCGTAGATTTGCCCGACAAAATTTCTCGACTTATTTGAATGAGTTTGGGGCAACTACACATGGGCGTCATACGGCCGACGCTCGTTGTCGCAAACATCTCGACGCAACATAACTTGTGAGTGGATTGTTCATGCAATCCTTTCCACGGCTATTCTCCCCCTACCTCTGATCCAAGAAGGACATTTGTTATTTACTGGTATGTGCAACTATGTGCACTTAGTACTGGTAAACCAGCTATCTCAGGAAAAGTGTGAATTGGTTAACTGACCGCCGCAATGTGACTTAAATATTGTTGAAAAGGCGAAAAATCAAACTAAAGAAACACATAAAAGCATGTGTGCATTTTGCCATGACGTGTGCTGCTATGCGATAAGGGATCGGGATTATACATTTAAGCGTGATCACCTACGGCCAAACTCATGTACCGGTAGTTCGAACGTGCCTTGTTTTAATAACACGCAAATTGCACGAGACAATGCAATTAATTGTATATACCTAGGGGAATAACTATGTCCGTAATCGATAAGAACATTCGAAGGCGGCTGACTTCTGCCATATCGGTCTGGCTTGTTGGCGGGTTTGAACAAGATCGACAACACTGAAGAACGAAAAAGTTTAGCCGCAACAACGAAAAAAGGCATCAATACGACAATACGAATTTTCGCCGTTTTTGTCGTTTTGGCGTATTGTCGTGTTGCTCACTTTTAAACCCGCTAATACGCAATTACGATATGGCAGATATCAGACACCACAACATTCAATACCAGATGTAAGTTTTACCACTAAGGAGAAACTAATTTATTGAAGCAATTACATTAATACGACATTTAATTTATTATCGTACGTCGTTAGCTTTTAGCATCCCTCTAGGAATAGTTAATTGTTCAATGCAAAAACCTGTAGGCTATGGGGCTGAATATTTTATTACAGATAAAGTGATCTGGTCCGATACTAAGGCTTAATTGATTGTGAGCAATTATTTTACCTTCGCATAACGGATCTATACATAGCTTGAAATTTCAAAACGTTATGGTAAAAAGTGAATCAATTGAATATTTCATGAATTAGAATAACTACAGTATATCAGTTTTCCAAATAATTACTTTTATATAATCATAAAGGTGTGCATAGAAGAAAATAAAATTGCACGTTTTTACACTTAGACGTAAGAATTTTGCCAGACTAAAACATAGCAGGGGGAGGGGACCTCAAAAGAGACAGGGTGACCTATTTGTTGAAAAAAGTTCGGATGGTAAACTTTGTTTATTGTATGTGCCGTAATTGTGCTGTTCCCACTTAGGTACTTGCATGCAGGCATCCATTCTGGATATATTTCAGGAAGTATGTTCCTTTTTTTTAAAGTTCATGCTAACACCAAGCAATACTGTTTGTAACTTTTATAAAATCGACAAAAGGCAATACAACACGTTGGTTGTGCCTGTATTTATGATAACATTGACAATTGAAAGAAAAATCACAAAAGATGGATCATATTTTAACAGAGTTTGGCATATATGTGACAGGGGTGGGTCCTTGTCATTTTTTTTATCTTAATTCCTACATATACCTGTATACTAGTAATTCCTAAATATTATAAAAACATATATATAATGAAAACCATCAGCTGACAAACATAAAATAACACTTCAATACCAGCTTGGAGAAAGAAGGAATGCTCCAGAGTGCTGTTGTATTTCTGTTGTTGTCTGTAGTATTTCTGAAATGACGAAACATTCCTTCTCGTGTCATCTCCAATATGCCCCTGTTGAGAAGCAGACCGAAAGTCAATTGTATAAACGGTGGTTAATTTAGTAATTAGATTACCGCAGATAATTATCCGTCGTAGCGACGCTGAGGCAAACCGAACAGGTATTGTATAAGTGTAAACAGTATTTACCAATGTAAGAATTATAAACAGTCGAAACTCGTTATTTGAAAGTCGCCGCATTCGAGCAACATGTTTGAAAATAACGATAATTCGAATAAGGACATTCATAGGTAATCTTAAAAGACTTACTATCGCAGTAGCGTGGATATGCATGCCTTAAAGGGACCTGTTCACATTTTGGTAAATTGACAAAATTGAAAATTGGCCATACACGACTATGTGTTTGGGCGTTCTATATGTCTATAATCACAATGTGTTCCGTTTATTTTGTTATTTCATTTTATTACAATGTGGTTCAGTTATTTAAATGTGACACATTTAAACAAATGCGTAATCAATGTACATATATAACACATAAATATAGAGGAACTTGCCGTTTACAAAATGCAACACAAAATCGCTTTTTAAAATGCTGTTGGCAAAAGCCAATGTTAGATATCAAGAAACTAGTGCGCCTTATATATGTATGTTTTTCATTCCAAACTTTAAAAACTAAGATCTGTTCGTCAATTGAGTTAACTAAATATGTCGTTTTCGGATAGTAGTGGATTATTTAAACGTTTGGATATTCCTGTACCTGTAAACAATAATTGCATCAGTACATACAATTAATTACTTCTGGTACATGACACAATAACAGTGCAGTCTAANAAGACGTGTTAGTTGGTTACGGGGGATAGTGCAAGATACAGGAGACACCCCGTTCCAGAGGTGACCCTGGGTCCTTTTAGTGCCCGGTGTATAGCACCTAGTACACTGCACCTCGGTTTAACGTCTCATGCGAAAGACGAGTTAGTAGGTTAGGTGCAGCGGGGGATCGAACCAGCGATCTCTGGATTGTGAAGCCAGTGTGTTACCACTAGACCACGGATCCGCTACAACAGCGGATTTAAGATGCGTGAAATTAATAAAGGTGGTCGAACAATTGTCAAACTGTAAAAATCGCAAAACAATTTAAAGAGATTAGGCCTGTGCTGTACATATCGATCAATAGAAGTGTAAATACTGATTAAAATTACTGATAACAAACATAGGGTTCTTTTGTGTGTTTTGCTTTTGATGTACAGCTTACTGTAAAGATAAACAGTCTGTCCAAGATCGAGTCATACATGTAGATTCTAGAGTTTTACTAATATTTGACGCCGTTACCTTTTTTGTTTAGCCCGGTAGACCGAGGTTTCAACTGTGCCTAAATTGCATCAATATTAAGCCCAAACTGTGACATGTTGAATGGACATAAGCTAAATGTTAATGCCGCGTGAAGTATACCGCACACAGCACGACGAACGACGTTTGACGCCGGTCATTGACTTCTCACAATAGCTCGCCCTAAGCACTACGTTCATGTGAGATTAACATACAAGGAACAAGAAATTGTCTTTAATAAAAAAGACATGTTCTGATTGCAATCATGTTTCTGGAGATGGTGTAATTATAATTAAAAAACTATTGATCTAAAAATGTGTCTTCTAACAAGACGAGCAAAGTTGCATTGGATGTATGTTTAAGATTTTTTTTAATTATAAACCTGTTCATTTTAGCTCGACTGCATCTTAAACAAAAAAGGCTTATTAAGACACTGTCGAGTCAGTTCCCTGCTTATAACCGATACTTTATTTATTTGGGAGAGATTTAGAGGAAGCTTCCACACTGGGGATCTCAACAGGTTAAGTTACATATTTGTTATGTTTACAAACATTGTACGCTAGCAAATGTACTATTGTTGTAAAGAAGGAATACGTTAGTAAAATATAACAGTGAATTTGAAGCTGACAAAGCAGAATCATAATAGAATCCCGATTCCAACGGCAGATGGACCGATGACAGATATACCTGGAAACGATGACAGATATACCTGGAAAGTAAACTGTATTGATGAAGCCTTGATTCATCACATGCTGATAAAGGAATCTGTTTATCACCGGTGCGTGCTATGATGAGTTGATATATTGGTTATAAAACCTTGGTAAAAAAAACGCCGTATAGTTCTGCCTGTATATTGTTAAACAAAAATACAGGTATTGAAAAGTCGGGAAGGTGCAATGGCTGACAGAAATAAAGCTTTACTGATTGATTTGTATGCATTGTAAAATTGTAATACCAAATAAACACAAATCCGTGCCCAGCGAAACAATCAGTTTTTTTTTTAATTGCTGATTTATGTTCAAATCAAAGATACAAACAAAATACGTTATGAATCGAGTCTTTTGAATGCTTTCATTTCCAAAAAAAATAATGTGTTCGTATTATGTAGTATTGGAATCATTTAACATGCAAATCTTCACAGTTTTCTGGTAACTTTGAAGAACCTACGTTATTACCGTTGCCATTTCAAAAGCAAATGCTGTACATGGTTGCAAGACTGCGTTTGATGTTTATACGCATTCGACTTTTTCATTAACGTCATCGTTTATCGGTGTAGTTAATTTAAATAAATTCGTTCAAACAATTCAAACACAATTGCAATAACCATTAGGGCGAAAACTATAGGAAACCCTTGCCAATGAATTCAAACATGTTCCCAATTTGTTTCGTTATTATCATGTTTAATTATAACAGCTTCACAAGACGTCACGCTTGAATATTCTTCTGCTTTGGTAGCATAAAATACATGTTTTGTCAGTCACTTTATATAAATAGTAACAGTGATCTTGGTCCCACTGGCCCAAAATGCAACTCCCACATTGGTCTGCATGAACGCCGCATACACACACAATTACAGAAACACCTCCATCCAAACTAAAGTTATTTGGATTTTCTTATTTTAGTAGGAGTTACCTTGATCAAACTGGCCTATAATGAAGCCAATGCTATGTAAACATGACAGTTCAAGATATGAGTTGTTGCTTGCAAATATTTAAATAAATTTAGAAGTACACAAATGGGCATAACTATGCTTAATTGTATGGGCCTTGGTCTTAGACCTCGCATGATAATCACAAAACATGCGCAACATGCACGCAAACCTCAACATGACTTTTATAAGTACAAAAGGGGACATATTTCTCTTACAACACGTTAACCAATATACACAAAGGGAATAATTCTGCTAAATTGCAGGTCAGAGTTTAGAAACTTGGAAAGTGACCTCACACAATGACCACAAGCACACATGTAAAGTTTCAACGGCATACTTTTAGTAGCAACATTGATATGGCGATCATGAAAATTCGATATATCAAATGTTCTAAGTATAAAAAGGAGCATTATTCTGCTAAATTGTCGTTGACAGTTACGGAACTTGGTTAGTGACATCTCAGAATAATCATGAACACGTGTGCAGTTTCAATTGAACGTATGTAATATAAAGAATGATGTCGAAATGTTACTCGTTTTACACGTTTACCTTACCAATTTTCAAATTTACAAATGGGGCTTCATTCAACTAAATTGCAGGTCAGAGTTTTGGAAATGTATCATTGAAGTTAAGTTAAAAAGGGATTCATGTATGAGAAAATGTGACGTGAAGTTGCTGCACGTTTAACTTATACAATTTTACCAAATGTAAGTGAAAAGGGAGGATAAGTCTGCTTAATTGCAGGTCAGAGGTATTAAACTTGGCGTGTGAACTCACACAATGACCTCGAACACATGTATGAAGTTTTAATCGAACAACTGTAGTAAATATAACTGTAGTAAAAAAAGTAATATGGAGATGTTTAAGGTTTACAGAGCATTATGAAGACGCCAACGTGGTCATTGATTCCAATGCCGACATTTTGGGTGAGTAGTATAGCGCGGACTATTCGGTGAACAGTCTATTTCCACATATATTACAGTTTGTCTTCCCCGATAATTTACTGAGAACTAATCGAAGGATTCGCCAATTTGTGGACTATAGAGGGTTGTTAGCTACTGAATCGACATGCATTCCGAGTTCTCACAAGTACATTTTTGACATAGGAGAATTCGTGGCAGTTTTAGTAATTTTAGCTACTTACGTCATATAAGTAAAGTGTTTTTGTAAACAAAACCTGTTTTAAGAACTTAACAAAATCTTGCTGCGGCAGCCTGTACCATACCGATTTGAAACATGTGTTTAACGTGTGCCCGCATTTGTATCTTGTTGAAAATAGTAATTGCGAAAGCTGTTTGTTAAAATATTGAAAATTGTAATTGCGAAAGCTGTTTGTTGAAATATGTTTTGATTAATTACACAAGCCGCATGAATCAGTCAGCTCCAAATAAATAAATAAATAACACTATATAATGGTAAACGTTGTTATCATCGTGCTTGTACTAATGGTACGAGAATACAAAAGTGTCCTGACTATCTATAGTGAAGCCTCCGTCGGCAATGAGTCGCACATGTCTCAGTATAAGATAGGAACATAAAATGATCTAAACAATACATTTAAAAAAATACACCATCAGACGACTTAAAATGTGTCATTTGATTTATTGGTCAAAAGTTACACAGCATATTTCTGCTTAATTACTTTCATTAGCTGTTTAAAATTGTAATCCGGTACGTTGCCAAAACAATACAAAGTTACCTTACAGCAGAAAAATGCAATAATGGTCGAAGACCAGAAACAGGAAGCGAGGGAAACTATTTTTCGGATGAGATACACGTTTTGTCATCATTTAGCTGTTATCTTTTGCAACACTTTTGACATACTACGTTTTCTTTCTTCAGCTGATTATTAATTATCTGATTATCACATGCCGCAATGAATGGAACGTTACTCATACTACGTGTTTCTTTTTGGACGCATTCCATATGAAGGATTCAATCATTATAATATTTTGTTGAAATTTTGGTCCATGTTGATGTCGGTATAGGATCCTGAATTTTAGAGAAAACAATACCGAATACAGAATTGTTTATCGATTCACTTCAATTAAAAGTCGTTAACTATTTATAAGCTTAACCTTTGCACGTTACAAAACAAAACAGAAAACACAACAATGACCAGATGATTAACACTACTTTGCAATAACAGGTACCTGTATTTTACAATACAAAAACATTAATCGTCATTTTAAACAGCTCAAACGTAAGGCGACCATACCAAATTGTATACAAAAAACGAATAACAAATTCACAAAATAACATAGTACTGACACGATCAACGTAACACCAAGTACACGTCATTCCAATTTTTTTAATAATATTGCAATACAAGAGCGATCTCTTGTCAAATGTATTAATCACGTATTTCACAACGTCACAGTAATCTACGTATTGATTATATTCTTAACGTTTTATCTTTGCATACTATTTAGCATCGTATTTTTTATGTAGCTCGTTATCTAATATCAAACAAGTCGTTTCTTCGTGGAATCACAAACTGTTTTAATCAGATAAAATGAATACTTGCGAACATATGAATTGCATACATTTGATAAGAATATTTGTTTTGTTTTTAAAGGTGAAAAAGTATGTTTGGTCTTCCACCTAATGAACTTCGTAAAATGTGAATATGAATTTTAATTTTACCTCCGACATGCTTGTTGTAGAATCAAGAATAGATAGCATATGAAACAGACTTGTATTTATGGCTGTTTCTTGATTATTTCAAGTACATGCTTTAAACATCAGTCTTAGCCATAAAGGGCAACATGATTAAAAACATCTCAAGTTGTTAATGTAGGTATTTCAGAATAATGAAAAAGTTTAAACATACAATTTACAAAAATAAATCTCGAGAGGAGACATGTTTTAGTAAGTAATATATAGAAACATAGTTTTGATGAATGTTATATTCTAGTAAATATGCCATCGTCGTGGCTAAGTAGTCAGGTTATTCATCTGCTTAATACTGTGAGGTTTTTTGGCTGTGTGAAATATAACAATCCGTGTATTTAAGTGACAAGTACCGTTGTATGTCGGTCCATGTTTACCTATGTTAACGGTGGTGAGTGCTTTATATTAATATATGTTTTGAATTTACACTGGCACATGAACTCACATACACATTTAAAAAAAATAAATAATATGTTAATAGGAAGAATATAATCTTATATTCGTATTGGAATAGGCGTGCAATGCTCACCGCAGATAAACCAGTGAAAGATGGAAAATAAACTAAACTGATGAAGCATTACATGCAGATAACGGTCATTGGATGCGGATAAATTTATGTATGGTTAGCAAGGAAATTATTATATTCAGTTCAGGTAGAAAATGCATTAAAAACAATGTTACATTCTGTATATATCTTATTGGACCATTATGTTTGTTACTTGTTTAACTGGAACCTTTTTAATCAGTGGTGCGGAAGAAATAAAAAAACAAATTTTGACCAGTCGACCAAGAAAATCAAAATTTGAAAAAGGATTTTCTTTTTGAAAATGAAGAAAATTTAACATTCCTAGCAAAACACATATGCATTAAATAAATATGTTTTGTAAAACACATACACTCTGAAATTTGAAGACTGACATAACTCGTGTTGTTACTTTCTCATACATGTTATATGTTTTTACTTAAATTGTAAGCATACTTTTGTTTTCTTGTCGATTACTCTGACGGTCACGCCATCCTTTTGTATAAAGGTGTCCGTGCGCTGCAAATCCGCCAGAATGCCTTAGAGCTTCCTTTGCATCGAAGTCTCCTGGCCCGGATCGCCTCCGTAGCCTGACTCGTTGCAGCCGCACGGTATGACCTCCAGTCGCTTAGGTTGTATCCCTTCGAGTTATGGTCCGACACTAAACCAGCCCGGGGGACCTTACAGATGATTGTTTTTCATTTTTGGAGCTAAAAGCACCGTCGTTATGCGCATTTTTTACAGGACAAATCGTTTACTTTCTGATATATTGCTATAAAAAACCCACATACATTTAAATGTAACTGAAAACGAATAAATGTCAATCAAAACATTCAATATAGATGTTCTAAACATTAACAAAACAAACCGTTATTATTCGATGAGCATGATATCGAGTGTTAAAGTCACACACACAGACAAAACAAGTTTGGTTTTCATTATCAGGTAATTCTAAGATGTTTTCTTTATTCCGTGTCAATTTCAACAATATCAAATACATAGAAAAACAAATGAGGTTAAAGTTTATTTACACTTGTGTATTTTGTGATAAGAGTTTGCTTATACGTGTAAAATTTGGCATGCCTTTCAACCGGTTTAAATCCAATGCTTTGCATAGACCGTAAATGTTGTATTAAAAGTTTTGCCTTGTATAATAAAGTGGTCACTTGCCTTATATCTAGTTATAATGGGTGTATTCAATAATTCATCTCCTGATACTTTTTCTGGAACTTCAATATTCCTATATATAAAGCTGTTGGAAATAAATAAGGTTATTTCGAATATATCTGAAAACCTACACATAAGTAGCAGATGCGTTTGATGGGCATGCTTTCAAAGACTGTTGTGGTGCATGACAGGAGTAACCTTCTCGTAAATGCAGTTGTTTATTAATGTATGATTTTAATGAACAAAAGCAGCAGGCGTGAAAAGGGCAACTGTCTCAAGTGATATTCAAATGTTTAATCAAATGCATTAGCGCATAATTAACATGTGAACTAGACGTTTATACTAGTATAAGAATTTAATGTTTTCGAGTAATTATAACCACGTGCTACAAAAGAATAAACCAGCTGCAGTCTTAAAAGCGTAAATCCAATCTTTCTAATTTCAATGAATTGAGATTTCCCCAAAATGTTTTTTTTTTTTTTTTTTNAAAAATTTTTTTTTTTTTTTTTTGAAATGATGGGGTGTGACTAAAAAACACATAGATATGATTAACAGTGTTATTATATACAACTGCAGTTTTATTTTAACATTTCTTCTACTTTTGTTTCAATCTATTCCATCGGGCCTACATTTCTATTCTACATAACAACATATAGCTCATGGCAATATCCTGTGCAAAAGGTCAATGCATGCGTGCAATGACAATGGTAGTTTTAGTTCGTTAACTCCATAATGGATACTATATTAACAGTACAAAACTATTCATTTGTTAAAATAGTGCGTTTTTTTTCTCTTCATATTTAAAGAAATAACGAAAATTCCCATTCGACAATTTTCCGTGCTACACATTGAAACGTGCATTTACGAAATGTTCCCATGTATTTATTATCTTATATATTCAAATTGTGAACAGTTTTATATATATTAACATATAAAGGGACAAGCGATATCAGTCAGCAATTGCAATGCATATGTAAAGTTTTTAATTCCTATGAAACACTTGTCAACCGTGTAACACAGGTATGCCATAAATCATATCATAAGTAGTAAAAGGGGTTTAACCTTAAAGACCACATGCATTAACGTTATATATAACAGTATATCTAATAACATTACATTCCTACGTCTAATAAATAGTATGCTGTATAATGAGGTTACTTTTTGTTTATTATGGGTTGTCATAATAGTAACGTAAAAACATGTACACATATATGGAAGTTTTCAGTATTTATTGTTAGAGCTATATAACTTGTTAAATAGAAAAGAATAAGATCATCATTATCGCCTCTTTCCCTACATCAAAGCCTGTGTCGGCAATGAGCCGCGAATATCTCGTGTTAAGATAAGAACTGTGGTGAGATTGATTCATAAATTACAACATCAGGCGAGTTTACACATTCGTCAGCAGTAATATTGGTAAATAGTTACATGGCACATTTTCTGCTTCATTAGCAGTCAGGAATCTTCATCAGGTAGAGACTCGCCAAAACCAACATTAATCGAAGGTAACTTTATTACATACAAATGTTCATATAATGGTTAACGTTAAAGTGTTCATGTTGTTTAACAGGGGTTGGGATTTTTATTCCACGTTATCGTCGCAAATTCAAATATAATTGTTTTACTACATTAACTAATAAGTTCGAATATGAACATATCAGTCAGTATGATTGATATATTGAACTTCTTAATATAAACGTCATGAAAGAAGGACATAGGTATATCAGAACCATGCATAATATACAGTTCGATATATATTGTTATAGAAACATTTAAAATCATTGCATTATGATCTGCATACGAATTCGCGAGTTTGCTTTCGACAATTTTAAACACTTCACAAAAATTATAATACATAACACTATGAAATAGAGCAACTACGTTGGTGGGCCATCTAAATGTATTGTACTTTGGAGAGTTCAACCCAGATTAAACTCCGGCAGCGGAGATGAAATATTGTTGTGTTTCTTCCACTAATTACAAGCAACCATGTGGTGAATAGTGTAATTTGATTTATTTATATTATGGGCATCATGTTGGTTTTTGCAGGTCTGCTTTGGAAATGCGAATGTATGATAGGCACTTGAGCAACATTAAAACAGGTTTTAGCACAGTTTTTTCATATTCGTGCATTGGCTGTACGTACACATGACATATTAGCAATTGAGAAGATAAATACATATTTTTATTAACAACTATTTAATAAATTAATAATTTCAAGTATGTTGATGTAGGATAAATAATCGAAAAGTGAGATATATATTGATCAACGGATTAATATGAGTGTCAATTTGAGTGTCGAAATTGTCTGCTTACAATATCTACTTAAAACATCAACACAAGAGAAAATTATTTCAGCAATTACTCTTATTATTATGACTTACCGTGTGAGACAACACATTATTTCAGTATTATGTTTATTTGACGTGAGCATGTAAGGTTATGAGCCGCATAACATGGTTAAGACTAAGAACACTATTGTATGTGACGTATGGTATGACTGGAGTAACATCATTGTACCAGCTTAACGAGAAAACCTATCTAGCAGTTTGTGTAAATCCTTTGGCAATCATTTTTCGCTTAAACCAATTAATATGTTAATATAAAGGAAGACTTACAAACGAAATCTATATGAATGTATGCATTCACCATCAAAGACTATGAAACAACATATCATAAAAATAAACAAGAAAAAGACAAATTATAAAAGCGAGGACCAATATGGCTCCAGATCGCTCACCTTGGTAATGTTTAAAAAAATGTCTAGATTACTTGAAGTCTTTACTAAGCATCTATGATGCACTTGTTTTGCCGCCACACAGTGCATGCTGATCCATCAAGTGATTATAAGAGATACGTCCGATGAAAAAGCTGTGTATTTAGAAATCAGAAACCCAGGAACGCAGCTTCAAATGGGTATTGTATGCTGATGGCTACTGTTTGCATTGACAGTAAAACATAGAATTTGAATGCCAACTAATGCGAAATTTAATTTATGATATTAATTTTGTTCTTTGCATATGCTGGCGATTTCTTTGCTTATGTGGGTAAATTCTAATGACATAAATGGTCTTAAACAAACGCTGTTTTTTTATAGATATTTTGTTACATAATAAACAGAATGGCGTATACAAACACCCGATAGATTAGGGCGTACACATTTATTTTAATCTAGATATACCCATGACTGAGCAAATAAATCATATGTTTTAAGGTTTATAATGCGGGGTTGTTAACACGACTCATAATGCTATTATTTATATTATTTAATATTGTACGTGTATCAGTTTTGTTTTAAAAATAATAAACAAACAATGCTTTTGTCTAAATTTCATGTTTGTTTTCAATTTATTAGTGCATTAACCGATCGAAGAAATATTCTTAAGCAGACTTGTCAATACAATTACGGACGACGAAACAAATGTCTGGAAAGCAATTTCATCTCAAATAAGTCATCCATTCATTTTAACATTATAATTAAAAATGCTTTACCTTAAGACGGTTATTCGTTGTATCATTAACACAGTTGACAACTTTTGAGACCATTCTAATAAGCTTTGTTTCATCCAGTATTCTTAAAAAAAAATGAATCATTAACTACAACTTGTACCTCTTTCGTCACTGATGATATCAGTAGAAGTGCATAAGCTGTTGTTAAATTATTCAGAAAAAATACCATTTTTAATTCGTGTATTACCTGTCCGCTCTGCTAATATTTGCAAAATATGTATTCCTGTGTAGATGAAAATGAAATGAACCTCGACTAAACTTGACAAGATTTAAATTTAATTTAATAAATGTTGTTTTTCATATAAGTGCATATATTGACACATCATAGCAATTTCAGAATATATGATGTGTTTGGTAAGCCTTTCAATAGTGCTTTATCTTTGTTTCTATGGTTCTATTTTTTAGAAATTGTGTAAAAAAATTCTACAGAGATATTGATTGCAAAAATTGTGCTATTCTTTGGGTTGGGAACATAAATATAGTTCAATCATTAATGCATCCCTATGCCTAATGACACCGGTTGATAATCCAAGGATACCATCTGGACCAACAAACATTAACTAATTCGTCGAGTGGGAATGAGTGTCTTGAAGAGCTGCCTGTTCACCACTATATTTGATTGGCAATGCTTTTTCCCCTCTTGTAAGGTTACAACAAACTGCAAAGGACCTATCCATTACACACGGATATGTAACACATAAATATGAAGAGGGTACTAAGAAACGACATCCATGTAAATGCCGTTTGATAAAATGTGTTATTGATGTTCAGATGTCGACATGTTTGATTACTCTCCAACATGACTTATCACTTCGAGGGTTCAACAATTGTGGTTCTCAATGTTTATGTTGTCGTTGATTATTTGCTTATGGTGACATCTGGGTATTCATCATCTAGACGCTATAGACGTATTACAGGAGACCATAAATCAAACTTGAACAGAAAATATACGTGCTGAAAAATACTTGGAATTGTATAGGCAATGTACTACAAAAATACACAGTAAGCATAAGTGTGTAGTGGAGGGTGCGTGCGTGTTTACTAAATCACACTCTATGCAAATCAAGACGAATACTATTATACTCTATAGACAATCATGTGTGGATTGAATAATTTATAGCATAATTGAAGTTTCCTATTATTCATTTTGCAGAAAAAAGTCAATTGTAGTAGCACTATTTCATATCGGCGAGATTTTTTCTTTTACAGACATGTACATTTTAAATGTACATCAATAAACAAATTTCGATATGCAATAATATTAATCCAAAATTAATTACGGCTATATGCCAAGAAACTAAAATTTCGAAAACAGACATTTTGAAATATATTGTTATTGTTTATTGCAACTATTTTTCCGTTAAAGAAGACGTATATACCAACGACACAAACACGTGAAGGAAACGTATGAACACATAAAGGAAAGTCTTAGATCCCACATGGTAAATGATAATAAACCAACATATGTAAGCACCAAAACAGTGCAAATATAACTAAAACGTGCACCACGTTATATATAAAAAAAACAGACAACAATTCGATGAATTGTGAACGGAAATCTGGATAGTAAGATAATAAACCAATCTATACACACAAAACCTGTTTCGCTCGAGCACTACGTTCATATATTTCACCACAAAGCGATACTAGGGCTAATTGCTAAAAAACAATGTGTTTTATAATAACGGATAGTGTTTCGAAAATCCGTTTCGGTCCGCAATACGTGATTTTTACGGTGTATGTCTAACAATGATAACTGTGACCATAACTTGTTTAAATTAAATAACTTTAAGTACATTATGTAGCCTGTTGTGATAATTCCTCATTGATTGTTGTTTCGTGTATTGTAATTATAACAATTATCATTTCAATATAATTTCTGGAAAAGCATTGGTGTTTTCACCTGTAACCAATCTGACAACATTATTGTTAATCAAAAGGCTATTTTGCTCGACCGTTTTAGTGAGATAACGAGCAAGAAGGTAACATACTACCTCAACCTTCAAACGATTAATGTTTTAATATCGGCCTTATTTTGCTTAATCGTTGTTACGTATCGAATGAGTTTTGAAACGTTAGAGTGGTGAAATACTCATAACGCAAAATTGTTCTGTCAAGATAGGATAAATGCTTTGTTGTGTGTTTAGATTATATAATATACATATTTTTACGTCCAAATTATTTACGATAAGAATCTGTTGATAGGTCATTACTTGACAATTCCTTGGCAAAAAGTAAAATATTTAATCGATTGAATTTTCAGATGTATAATTTATCAGTTTATACATTATGCATCGAAATGATTTCAAATTGAGACTTTTAAATATATTGACAATAAATTAATTTCATTATTATAAGATGTATAACTGTGCACGAATGTTTATAAAGAACTTCTATGGTTAAATATTTCTTCTTATTCGTACAAAGACGATATTAAATTTGGAACTCTTGCGTATGCTTTTACTGTTTAAATACTTAGTGAACTAAACCCAGGTATTACGAAGATCGGGTATTATAATTTGGAATCCAAAATTAATCCAAAATTAATACTAAAATATGTAAGGAAATCCCAGGTCAACGCAAAATAGTTGTCGGCGGGAGTCTAGATAAGGAATCCATAATTAATTGATTCACCTTTACACTCAAAAGTTTTGCCACACAATTGCCGGGCATCATCAGGGATTGGTAAATATATTGAGCACGTGTTGAATCAATTTAAAAGTAATACATCGAAGAAAAACATAAACAAATAGAACGAATTACTTTAACACATGTAATATTGCACAATTGATTGTTCAAATCGTATCTATAGTGTGTTCGAAAGCTTTTTAAGCAACTTCACCAACTTCATCGTATTGCAGGACAAAAGACAATATAAACAATTATTTCAATATGCAAGTTAACGTTAAAGCATGTTATATCAAACTATATCTACAAACCCGTCTTGATGGCAACACAGTTTTAAGATTAAATTGTATGGGGTTGCATATGGCCACGAAAATAAAAAATAATAATCTGAAAAATTATTATGATTTCTTGAAAATAGGATGATAAGAGTATTGTGAAGGAAAATGGTTAAGATCATTTTTATACGATACAAAAATGTTGCATGAAAATTGCATACAAATTTTTTAATGAAGCATTTAAAAACCTTACTTTGAGCATGAGTTGTTATGACTTCAGTAGAAACAGCTCTGTGTTGCCTGCAATCTCCATGTACAATGCAAGTTATAATAATTTAAAAAAAATATTTTATACTTTGCAGATATGTGTTACAGTGTAGGTAAAACTAGGGCTGTGACATAAATGATATCATACTTAACTAAATAAGCAATAAAGCTTCAAAACCAGAACTCACCTCACACATCGTTTTCAACACCCTGTATTATCGTAAATTATGGATAATAGCAGGCTGTTAGACAATATGTATAAACCATTTCATTACTAATAATACGTTGTAAAAAATTAAGCAAAGTTGAGAAACTTGTTTTGTATTCAATAATGAAAGTATTAGAGTGAGGGCAGTGTAATGATCTCAACTAAATCATAAGTTATATAATGTTAAGTAGACTTCAACAGACGTTGAACTATTTTTATTATTTTTTTAGAATCCATGTACTTGTTCTAAATGTGTGAAATACTCATGCTATTAATTGTGATCCTTAAAATTATATTGTGGGAGATAGTAAAACATAATAACGGTCGTGGTACTTCACGGTTTCATATAAGTCACAAATAATATGGATTTTGTCACTGACTATTGCTCTTACTTTTTTAATTTACCAGAAGTCACAATTTTCAATAAAAGCTGCAATCCTGGCACCCTTAATGCTTTATTATACGTAAATATTCACGGATGATAATGCAATTTAAACTCATAGAACGTTTCGACTATGATAGCATTAGTTTTCGCGCCAAGTGAATTTTAAAGGTTATAATATTGTATCGGATGTTGCAAAACACTCAGTGACAATGAGTTGTATTCAGACAACGAGAACCTTTGGTTTTTGCTTTGTTGTATTTCCCCTTCCCCAGCCAGGTGTGAAGTGTTAAAACAGTTTGAGGCTCATAAAAGAAGATTGATTTTGTCATAATTATCGACCAACAACATAAATGTTCATGTCTATCTTTACTTCGAGCATCTTGTATTGGAGATTCTAGGCAACAAGATTCTAATTTGCATCGTTATGAAGCTCATTGCAGTCTGTATCCTACAATAAAAAAGTGCAACTCCAGGAAGTGTTTATGTTGCAAGTATTTAAAAAAGGTCCTCATTTATTCTATCATCTGTTAATAACCGCAAATTTACAGTTAACATTAAATCCGATGTTATTATTATTATACCGGATTTATATAGCGCCCTTTTCATACAAGAGTGCACGTTTAAAGGCGCTTTACATAAGAACATTTGACGTATCGCAGATACGAAAACATTTTGCAACACTGTTTCAAAAGAAATCGATCAAAGCTACTCAATTATATTATAAAACTACTCTATTATACTTATACTACAAGTACTACGTAAAAAACATGCACAGTAACCCTAGATTAGAAATATCAACAAGACACTATAAAACTACCCTATGTGTATAGCTATAAGACAATTAATGAAACAATAAAATCTAAAACTTAAACTATAAGTACTACGTAAAAACAAGAACAC